>LBNU01033193.1:56933-69395 GCA_014162995.1 Artemisia annua
TTAAACTTTATCTGGTACCTTTATATTTACTTTTACACCTAACTTATATTAAATCCTTACATTTACTGTTACGCTTAACCTCTACATTTATTTCTACCTTATTTAACTTTACCTTCATATTCTAACCATGTTACACCTTTCTGATACTTATCCAATGCAACATATTATGTCTTTCTTTTCTATATCACATTACTTTGTTGTTATATCTGTTCACTGGGCTTTTTAAGCTCAGCCGCGTTTTCTTTCTCCCGCGGTAGGTTTTAGAAGGAAGCTGGGTTATGGGTGAAGAGTGAAATTAGGAGCTTTTAGAGAGGATTGCTTGATGAGTTATAGTGTCTCCGAAGATGCTTTAGATTAGTGTTTGTACATAGTTCTGATATTGTATTCTTTTATCATAGAACCTTTGTAACACTTGTATCCTTTTGTATCATTAAAGTTTATGCTTGTGTTTGTTCTGATTGACATCATGAATGTGACACTTTAGCCCTTGTCGGGTTGGGGTGTTACAGATGTTGTCTACAAGCATAAGAGTTCATGAAGATACTGAAAAAGTTAGAGAACTGATAAGAAAGATTCAAGTTCAGTGTTCAAGAGCAGTTGAAGATTTAAGGAGAAAGAAGTGAAGTGTTTGGAAGAATTCCCAAATCCTAAGACTTTATGCAGATTGAAGAAACTTATTGATTTGAAGAGAAATCTTAAGTTTAGGAGAGGATTGTTGGGAATAAAGCTAACAGTTACCACTGATAGGCTTGTGGAAGACACTGCTGAAGAATGCACTAGCAGTGGAAACTCATTACCACTGCTAGTACATATTATTACCACTGCTTACTAGATAACTGTTATGTATTCGTGTATAGATAAGTATAGAATAGATCTTGTGAATATTCTATTTAGATAGCATTATACTTATCTTGTAAAGGACTCCTTGTGCTATAAAAGGAGATCCTAGGTCATGATCATAGGTACGAATTATTCTAGAGAGCTTCAAGGTGTAACCCTAGTGATAGCTAAGATCACTCGTATTATTATCATTAATAATATTGAAGCTTTGTGTTACATACAACTATACTCACTCACACTACATCATATAAACTGTCTTCTAAGTGTTGTTAAGTAAATTCCGCGTGCTTAATAATATTACTCAAAGTATCAACAACACAAGGTGTGTGTTTAGATCCATCAGGCCACCTTGCTTACCTTTCTTCTTGTTATTGACAGTCTTGAAACCATCATTAACAGGCTTAGTAGGCTGAACAGGAGGTATAACAACTTTAGGACAGTCATTCAGTGTATGACCAAATCTCTTAAACTTATCACAACGAGGTGGTTTCCACTCGTATTCAACTCGTATCTTCTCAATAGTCACACCCGACCCATCAAGTAAAGGTATCTCAATAGTGAGGCTATCCCTAAGCACCTCATCCGACTTCACTTCAATCATGCATCTAGCAAAACTACTATGGCCCCATGATTCCTTGCACATTTGGCTGGTATAAGCATCTAACCGTTTGGGCGTACCAATCAATGTAGCAAGAAGACTAAGACCATCAGCAGAAAACATAGCAAGAGGAACATCATGGAATTTAACCCACACCGAGATGTTAGTTAAATCCTCTTTAAGTAAATTGGTGTTCAATGTCCATGGTTTAAGAATAATAGGTACATTTCTAATCAACCAAGGACCGTTTTCAAGAACATCATCAACACCTTTCTTCGAATTAAACTTAAAGAAAAAGAACCCCTTTGCATTCATCATTACCTTATGTATACCAAACTTAGCCCACGCATTGCGTACAAAGTAATCAACAACAGGAAAAGCAAGGCGTTGACCAAGGAAATACCCATACAAAGTATTCTCAAACCTAGTGTTCACCTCTTCAACCATTTTCATCAGGACAGAAAGATCCACACCATTTACTTTCTTGTTACACTCCAACCTACGAAAGTTTGACGTGTGTTGCTTGGGTTCATTAGAAGTAACACCAGCATACGATGTAGAAGGTTGTTTCACAGCATCCACACCAACCTTCTCAATACCAACAGCCCCATGTGCATTCGTATCAACCTTATCAGAACTATGAGACTTTTTAGAAACCACATGTGGACCATTCGGATCATTAACTAAAGGATCAAGTGAAACCGGCTTCACTTGAGTATTCTTGTCCACAAGCGTAGATAATTCAATATCACCATCATCAACACTCCACTCAGTAATAATAGGACCAGGTGATGCAAGTATAGGCTGAGTAGAACTAGGATTACCATTACTAGGATAACCATCATTACCAAGTGAAACCGGCTTCACTTGGTTTGTTTGTTGAGCCATGTTAGCTTCAAGTGGTGTTTGAGACACCAAATCGTTAACTTCATGATCAGCAGCTACAAGTGTTGTTTGAGACACCACATCATCATCATTAGGGTTCCTAATACTCCTAGCAGCTTCGCGAGTTTTAGAACGTTTGAATCTAGCACTTAATTCATCAAAGTTCTCAGGTAGTGTTAATGAACTAGCACCCATCAAATCATCAACATCAACGTTAATATTCCCAATGGACATAGAACCATCAACTTGAGTGTTACCCACAGAACTAGTAATGTTCAAAAACCCCTTATTCATCTCACAACCCTACGAAGAAGAACCAACAAAACAACCAACGAATGGTAAAAACCCTAACAGAAACATTTAGGGTTTTATACAAAGCACACAAAGATCCTCAACTTCCAACCATAGTGATCGATTACTTGAAAAGTATAGTCAATAAGCAACCGACTATAATAATTAAGAATGGTAATCGATCAAAACAAACCAACAAGAGTTAATAAAGGAATTAAAATCAATGTCGGTTTGGAAAAGAACCCTAAAAAACGATTAAGGTTCTTAGCGATTGTAAACCCTAACAAATCAGAGAATTAAACACCTAATTACTTGCGTACCACACACAGAATTAATCAAGCTAGTGATGAAACACAATAGCTGAAACAATCGATGCAAGAAACACAGGAGAATTAGGGGTTTTAGGCAGGAACGATTGAAAAGTTAGGGAGGGGAAAAATCGCCAGAGAAGTTAGGGTTTATTCCATAACACATACTTTTCAATTTCATCCTCAATTATTTTCAATTTCAACCCCAAACTTTAACAAATACTTCATTTATTTAAAACCATAACATTAATTCTTAAACATATTACAATACGGAATTAAAACATAAATATTACATTACGAAACATATGAAATTTAAAAACATAAATATTACAAACACTTATTCATCCTCCTAGGAACCTTCTTCTTCATTTTGACGTTGAAGACGTTTTCGCCAAACATGCTCCATAACGTCTTGTTGGAGTTGAGTATGCATATCTAGGTCGTGTATTTCTCTATGTATGCGACGTTGGGCTTAGATCCACCTGTCTCGGCTAAACCGTGGGTCGGATCCACCCACATTTCCGTATACTCACATAATGCAAACTTTTGATCTTT
Source organism: Artemisia annua (assembly GCA_014162995.1). NCBI lineage: Eukaryota > Viridiplantae > Streptophyta > Magnoliopsida > Asterales > Asteraceae > Artemisia > Artemisia annua. Next base: position 60,411 of record LBNU01033193.1, read on the forward strand.
TAAGATCATGTTATGCAAAATTATGCAAGTATACATTATTCTTTGTAACTTGACAACTTCCAGTGCACGTGTCGGTTGTCGTAGTATACCCCAACGTTCTTGAAGCACCCCAAAAGCACATTCGACATCCTTTCGTACACTTTCTTGCTTCCTTTTAAAATAAACATATTTGTCGTCAGTGGTTGCCGAGAAGGACTTGATGAAAGTTGACCACCGTGGGTCAGCTAAGTAATAACCCCGTTCATACCGATGTCCATTTATCATATACGGTGCTCTTGGGGCTTTGTTAGCAAGGATGTCGTCGAATAGCGGAGAGTTATCTAAAACATTAATATCGTTATTCGCCCCCACCATCCCAAAAAATGCATGTCAAATCCATAAATCTTGCGAAGCAACAGCTTCAAGCATTATGGTTGGGTATTTTTTAAAACCGCTACCATATTGCCCTTGCCACGCAACCGGACAATTTTTCCACTCCCAATGCATGCAATCAATGCTACCAAGCATGCCCAGAAAACCATGTTCACGCTCATATTTTTCATAAATAGCCTGAACGTCGGACCATGTTTGTTTTCTTAGAAACTCCGGCATAAACAAGTCCATAACGCACTTGTTAAAATTATCAAGACATTCACGTGCAGTACGCTCACCCATTTGCAAATACTCATCAAATGCATCGGGTGCGTTGCCGTATGCCAATTGGCGTATGGCAGCTGTACACCTAATAAGTGTACTAATACTTTGTCGACCCGTAGCATCGGCTCCTTTGTTCATGAATTTAAAATGATCTGGAAAAGGATCGGAATAATAAGATTGAATACCTTCAACTATTTGTAGAAATAGTTTCCGGCTCATACGAAACCTTCTTCGAAAATTCCGGTGCGTATACTTACACCGTTGATAAAAGTAGTCGCTACGCAAACGTTCCTCGGCAACCTCAAACTCACGGTGGATGCGTGTACGCGGGATGCGTTGTCGAGCTGCTGCTGCCTCTTGTTGATCCAAATGTTGATGATATTCGAACGCGGCTATCATAAACTCCATGTCAATTTCATCATCTATATCGGAGAAACTCCTTTGTTCTTGGTTATTTTCATTCGGATCCATTGTGAGTATGAAAGTTTGTTGATTTTTTTTCTTTTTTTTTTTTTTCTTATAGAGAGGAAGTATATGGTTGATTTGAGTTGTGTAAGTGCTGAAAATTAAAAGGTGTGGAGGATCGGGTATTTAGTTGTAAGAAAATGGGTGAGAAAATTTTTTTTTTTTTTCTTTTTTAAATAAAATTAAGCTCTTGCTAACGGTCATAAAGTATAGGGGGTGCGAATGGTTTTTTTTTTTTTTTTTTTTTTTTTTTTGAATACACTAGCGTTTGGAGGGGGCGGACATGTGAATTTTTTTTTTTTTTTTAGATTTGTTCAAGTTTAACGCACGTTAACTTCTTAACGCACCCCCTTAACGCAGGGCACGGTAAGTTAACGCACCACTTTTTTTGGCTGCGTTATAACTTAACTCGAGTGCTAAGGCAACTTACCGAGTGCTCTAAGTGAAATGCACACCCCTCAAAGTAAGAGTTCTTGGGATGGAGATGAACTTTTAGATTAAAAAGAACGAATACTTTATATAAAGTATGTGAAGTAGTATTTAATTTTAAAAAATTATTTTTCTAAATTTTTTAAAAGTTTTTTATATCAAACAAAGCTTATAATTTATGTAGCTTACTTAAAAAGTAATCTGATTAGGCGTTGACATAATTTTTGTTCAAGTGTTATCTAGGGTAGTGCATGCATCAATGATATTTGATGCCTTCGTGGTTACATTTGTTAATGATATCCCATTTTTGCGCATTGCTTTCAAACCAAAATCTACCATTGTTTTGTACCACTTCAATTAATGAACTTAATGAATAATGAGTAACATAACTGTACTGTATATAGTACGAAACACTGAATTTAATGTTTCACTGTCAAGAATCTAAAATCAAGCATAATCATTGGCAAGGAGATCCGCAAAACCCACCACATTTTGCACAGTTCAACAACATTCACTAATTTGGAAGAAACAAAATCTGTGGTTTGAGATGTGATACATGGACCTAATAAATAGGTCTAACCGTGGACCTACCGCATTAATAACTTGTACATTTATCAAATGTACAAGTTATTAATGCGGTAGGTCCACGGTTAGGCTTATTTATTAGGCCCATCTATCATTTTTGCTGTGGTTTATATGAAAGGACGTTTCGCATGAATCACTATGGACTAAGAGACCAAAATTGCCCAATACCACAATAGTAAGAAAAAACAAATGTACAGTTTAAATCTCTTCTTTAACAAGATTTATGCACACCGGCTTCTCCCTGCAAATCCAGAAATGAATACAAAAAATCCACCAATTGGTATTTCCAATTCGCAGTTGTAAGAGAGCTTATGAATTATGATCATTCTATCTAAAACCATAATAACAGTAATAAACAGCATAACAATATGAATACAAAACTGCAGCTACTTTCTGATCGGATGGTCAGCTTTCTTGACTAGGAGCAAAATTTGAGGTGACCCAAACCCTGAAGAATTGATGTGGATCTTCATTGACATCCTATAAGTATTTTATAATTTCTAAAGGTGTTTATAATGTATAAATGTACAAAATCTTATATTTGACCTTCATGCGTAATACATGTACAGGCTGTTTGAAGCAGCACATGCAATTGAGTTTTCGGTTGGGTGCCATGCGAGATGGAGCAACTTCGTTGAGAAATCGTAAGTGCTTCCATTAATGTCAATGCCAGAGTTATCTGATCCTTCAGAAGAAAATATGAACAAAATTAGTGTGCATATAATAGAGTTCATAAATGGGTGGGTAGGGTAACGAGCCAAAATGGGTAAATTTTTGTCCATTGGGCTGGGAAGACCGGAAATACTTTTTGTCTACAGTTTTTTCTTTTTTTTTTTTTTTTTTTTTTTTTTTTTTTTTTAAATAACAATAAGTCTGTAAAGTGTAAACTATGCTTATAAGTATTATACTATTTTATTTACAGGCCTAAGTTTATGAACGAATGGTTTAGGAGTTTATGTATACAACTTACGCCACTTTAAGCCTGTTTCACCCTCAGCTATGTTTCTTATGTTACGGGTTTGACTTGTTAGAGCCAAAAGCATAGCCCAAAAAGACACATTTATAAGTCAACGGTTTGAAATTGCTACCTCTACTGTATTAGCCTATTAGGTATACATCTGTGTCTGAAAGGAGTGCATAACTTACTTTCAAGTTCGAGTTATTTTCTCTGTCCCAACAAAGGGCAATTTGATTTCTGGATTTCCCTTAATAAGAACAAAGTGTCTTTTTGGGCTATGCTTTTGGCTCTAACAAGTCAAACCCGTAACATAAGAAACATAGCTGAGGATGAAACAGGCTTAAAGTGGCGTAAGTTGTATAGCCTATCAGGTATACATCTTTGTCTGAAAGGAGTGCATAACTTACTTTCAAGTTCGAGTTATTTTCTCTGTCCCAACAAAGGGGCAATTTGATTTCTGGATTTCCCTTAATAAGAACAAAATTTAATCTTTTTGACGAATTCCAGTTCACGGTTACTTTTGGAGTCATAAATATTTTGTTTAAAATTCTTCTGAAATTTTTATGTAAATGCCACTTTCGGTGTGATAGCCGAGGTGAATTGTGAAGTTCTAAAATCAGAACTTGTGATAATATTTGCCAAGTTGTGCATGCCAATTGTCTGCCTAAAATTAGGCTGGCAAGATGATGCACCGGTGAAGTGACCATCAGTGGAAGAGGCAAACATACCTCGCCTGCTAACGCGTGGAAGGGTTCCAGGGGATCTTGGAAATCTTGGCGGGGTTTGTATTTGTCTCCTAAAAGAAAGAAGTTATCATGACAAGTTTAAAGAACAGCATGAAGTAAATGAATTTTACTGAAGTCAACCGAAACTTAAGGGAAATACCTAGTGGGATTCTTTGTTGCCTCCAAAGTTGTTTCTTCAGAGCTTCCCTCAGAACACCCAAAAACACGAAACAAGTTGCTGGATCATGATATTTCGTCAGTACAAAATCATAATGTTGGGTGTTGATAGAAATAAAAAAATCCATATAAATTAGTCAGGTGTCGACATGGTGGTCCATGTTTGCATCTAATTGTCCAAAATTCTACTAGTTTTAGTTGGGAAATGATGGGTGGACGGGTAGGGTTGACACAAACACTATTTTTGTCAATTAAAAAGATAATTTATAATAATGCATTAATCACGATTACAAAATTTTCATGACAGTGATAATCCAAATCTTTAATAAAAACAATTTAGAAGGTTATATGCTCGTTAAGGGACACTTATGTTGATTGTCAACTCATTTGACCCTTTTCCTTTTCTATCTGGCCAGTTGACTTGTTGATGATAAAAGCCAGCCCAAATCTACCCATTTAAAAGTAAATAGGACAAAAATGCCACCTGTAATTAATTTTCATTTGAATATCAAAAAACTTAACTCATATTGAAAAAATACTAGTTGCAAATCCACGATAACCTAAGCAAAACTTAACAAAGGACATATGAGGTATAGTATTGTTCACAATTTACTACTGCAACACCATTAATCCTCTAGCATACATCATGAAAACAATTAAGTATTCAATGTGAGATTAACAATCAAGAAACTGCAAATCAGACCTGTATGAACCAGTTGCCACCCGTTTTCCATCTCCACTCAGACAACAGTCAAACTTGTCGAATATTGAATCATTTTCATACATATCACACAGCTAATAGAAATACGAAGAGTTAGAGAACGTGATTTGCAGAGAAATCTGTTTCGTAAATAACTAGATATAGTCATTTAAATCATGGACATTGGAATTTGTAAAATTTATATTTACCTTAGGTCTCAAGTAATCGTGAACCTGGAAGGTTGCCACGGGAGCAGAATCCATATTTATATCCCACAGCTGACATTATTATAGAATATCCACTATGAGAACCAGTGTATATGGTACGTGTAGCACAGAACACCTTGACAACAGATTTTCTTTGTTAACAACCCCCCTCACTCTTTCCACAAACAAAGAAAAGAATGGAAACCCGAGCTTTTTTAGAAATTTCTAGAATTTTAGTAGTTTTTGACGTAAATATGACCACCGACAGCAAAGTTTCTAATTTTGAATTAGTTCTAGAAATGTCAAAAATAACTGAACATAAATTAAATGGATCTTCATAATCAGAATTGACAACCATTATCTAAGTAGTACTGAAGGGGATTACAATTTGACTCAGGGTCTATGTAAATGTAAAAGATATACCTTTAGAGTCATGTAGTCACGACTTAGGATATGCCTTCCCCCCTTCGCAAACTTGATATCAGAAATAGAGGAAATAATATCTGTAAAGAAAGATCTCGAACCTGGAGCCTCTTGTTCTTGTAATCTGTAGAAACAAAATGAAATGGCTAACCCCAATTGATTACACTTTTATTCGTTTCTAAACAAAAGTACTTTATAGTAAATAGATATATAGGCAATGCATTTGATATAATATAAATGTGGAAAATTTACTACTTAGGCACTTAGCTAATTACAATCATGAAATTGGCCCACAAATGATGTCTTATGTTCATTTGTGTCCATCTCTCTCTTAACCTTGCACAATTGAAGACCCATGGATAGTTTTATGGGAAATGATATCCACTTACAATTTACTATGACTATCACATAAAGCTGATTGTCGTAGATCAAGAAGCCTTATTGAGCCTTTTGAGCTGCTATATGCCAATGTATGGCAGTGTGAAGGATGAAATTCTGCTGCAGTTATCACCTCTGCAAAAACAGATCCAAAGAGGTGTCAGTGAATCGAATAAACAGCTTACAAATAAGAAAGGATATAAATATTTTCTCCCTCAGAAAGGAGGAAAAGAAAAAAAGTATACATGTTGAGAGAAGTTCAAGCCCTGAACTTTACATCATTATGGCCCTGACTTATATTAACAAGACACAAGACAAGAGACAAGAAAGAGACATCAACGCTATCTCGAAGAAAAGAAAAGGCAATTTTAATTCAAGGAGCATGGTCACTACATATAAACCTAGCAACAAAACTCATTCTGTTTGTAGAAGAAGGCCAACAAAATTTGTCAGACCAGTAAAACGAAGATCATTATCCACAAAGAACATATCACTAGACCCAACATTACTTGACTAACAATTTTCCAGATAGCCCTTTTTTAGTAGAAAATTTGATACGACAAGTATGTGTCTATGACACAAGTCAATAATATTCAGTTCTACCAGTTAAATCCTCCATGCTTGCAGGCTTCACATCAACGATGTTGAAACTCTGACTATTATTTTCCAAGTTCCAAAGGTTTATGCGCAGATCATCAGCCGAAATAAAGGTTTCACCGTCACTACAAAGATGGAAAGATAAAGTTTCATTCAGTAAATATCGTTGAAATCAAGCAATATCCTTGGACTAAGATAAGTAAATTCAATATCTAATATCATAAATGAAGAGATTAACACTATATTGATTTTTCAGTTGCTTTGCTTTTCTTCTCACCTATTTTCGTATGATAAATTTGTTTTGACTCTCGATTTATTTTCCTAGTCTATACCCTTAGATTCCTAAGCCTTGTATGTTTGAAATTCTAATGCACGGCTTCTATTTTAGAATTTTCTATAATTAGGCTTTAATTAGCTTCTGTTGCGCTTATATTTATTAATCTTTATGTTTTTAGGTGTATTGCTGAGCATGTGGCTTCTCTCTTTGTATCTCCCGCACCTCCAATCCAAAATCCCAATTGTTTTTCTTATTATGCTACAATTAAGTTCACCAACAAAACAAAGGTACATGCATCCACTTTACTGGAAAGTAGAGCGCGATAACATAACTGTGGAACTTGCAAAAGATCACATTGTCATTTATATACCCGGATTAAATAACAAAGAATTACACAATGAAGAAACTCTGGTTTGCAAATTTAGAAGTATTATGGGATCAATATAACATGCCAGAAATGAAGATGTGCATTATAGTGAAAAGTGGGTACATGACTACATGGACAGCCGTTGTATCTACGGAATTCAGAGATGCTTCTAGATGGCTATCAATTCAAACTAAACTATGAGGGTAATTTGGTGCATGATGACTCAATACTTTCCAGAATTAGTATAACTAAATAAGCCTTTCCTTTTGTACTCAATATCATTATTGAAAGACAGAGTAAGGATTCACTACACCAGTTTATGTCCATAACAGACTAGTGAATATCTCATATTGAGTGTTCATTGTCCATAGAAAACGTGATATTAATAAGATGTACATTCAACCCCTACAAAAGCTCATTCTAGTAAAGTAAACTAAAAAATTCTTCGGTTTATTTCTAATCGTTTAATTCATAGGACAATGTGTCTTATTTGTACATCGTGTGCATTCTGATACATAAGTGCAATATAGATAGCTGATATAGAAGAAGGGAGTGCACCTGTTATTTGAGATGGAATTTATATGGTATTCATGGGCATGGGCGAATGTTCTACGACATCTAGCTACAGAGCTTGTTTCATTGGCGGTCATCTAATCATGAAAAATAGAAAACATGTTAGTGTCAGTCACGTATTGGATATTATCCCAATAAAACATTTTAAGTATTAAGAGGGTGCTAATGGTTTAACAGTACATCAAGAATGTAATCTGGACTTATAACTGGCAAAATTCAAACCTAATATATTTGCTAGACTTTAAAGTTTAATGCATCTATGCATGAAAACATGCTCTAATGGTATATAACAGCGATGGGTACAACTACCATGGGTAAACGTAGAGATGAAATCTTCCCCCAAGGGAATGAACTCGAGTGTTTGTCAATGCCACCTCCATTTGCAGTATGTGGCTTAGACATTGTAGGTGCATTTGAACCGGTAACAAAACCATTACTTGTAGATTTGGGAAGCTCTATATTCATGTTCCATACTTTCTTGATCTTCTTCTCTTGAACCTGGTACAACAAAACTGTATCAAAAGATAGCACACCATGTTCATAATTTGCAACTTAATAATACTTATGATGCTTGTTATGCCTTAACGTGCCTGTTTAAGATACATAAAGTATTCAGTTTTTACAAAATAAACAATGTAGAAGATCTAACTACTCCAATTTTCTACCTTCCAGAACTTTATAGTCTTGTCATTAGTGGAGAGCAGAAACATGGCACCATTGGCTGTATGACACCATCTGATCTGGTTAATTTTCTCTTCAATTTCCAAGCTCTTTAGATAGTCGAACTGGAACATAAACATAAATCAGTGAGGACCGAATAAAATCTTGAACGAATGAAAAAGAGCATATGAAATTGTCTCTACTATGAACAAAAAAGAACCTCTGGCTCATGGCTTTGGAATTCAGTTTTATATCGAAATTCAGGGTGTCGGCTGCTGGAACAATCCATTCCTTCCAGATGTCTTCGACTATCAGCATGCTATGTTGTAGAAGCTCATGTTAGTAGTGGAATCAGTGAACACGATAGAGCTATATCTTACAATTAATCAGAAGGAACAAATTATTATCAGATTAAGTGAATAACATACATCTGTTCTGTCAAATCTTTCAAACAAAACTACACGACCACCACGGTCTCCAGTAGCAAGAAGGTCCCCAGATTTATCAAATTCTATAGCTGAAATAATATCAACTGCAGATAGAACATGAAAAAATGTCAAGTGTTAAGTAAATGGTTTAAGATCTATGTCACATACTCAGCAATTCGGATGGGTTAAGTTAGGCAACGAGCGATGAATTTCTTGCATTGGGATGTTGATGTGTGTTCTAGAAAAGTATATACAGGTTCATTGTTTGTGTACCCTTTCCATACCCGCACAGTGTTATTACTCTTTGATATGTTGATTATAGTACTAGAATAAGGAAACTACATCAAAGGTAAAACAGAGAACGAAAGAGACTTGATAGTCACAGTGTCACCTCCATACGC
>LBNU01033193.1:69575-86576 GCA_014162995.1 Artemisia annua
CGTCATCCCCCTCCTTCCCCTCTTTTCAGAAAAGCCCCTTCTCAAACAGTTAAGCCATCAGCAGTACACATACATCATAAATAAAGTCAGCTAATCAACAAAAAAGACCGGATCACATAGCAAATTTTATGAAGAAACATGATCAATGACTACATTTCAAGCACGATAGAACCCAGTATCCATGCTTAACAAGCATGATATGTTCATATTGTCACCAACTCATCCGTGCCTTATTTAGCAAAAAATTAATGAAACTAACCTTATGCAAGTGATGCCAAGATGAGTTCTAAAATCATCTATATCTCAAGATTCAACACTATTTCATACTTTGTCATTCAAAAATGGTCCAACTAAGCCAACAATCCTAATTAATTGCATTTACTTTTCTCTACATGCAAAATGTATGGTAGATGACATGGTTTATGCCTTTCAAAAAATAGAAAAATAAAAGATTATCCATTTGCACTATAAATTTTTATTTGGCTATTGTGCTGTGAAGATAATAGTAATTTTCACTTCCTTAAAGGCTGGGAAAATAGTTCTCATGGTCTTAAGATTTCTCATTCAGTGCAAAGGTACACATATTCGAAAATAAGGAGCAGACTGTACTGAATTTGGTATGAACTACTACATCGGCATCAATATGATTGTAAGTATGATCATCTCTTGATGATTACACTTTTTGCTTAAAGGACTACTAGCATGTTAAAAAAATCAAGGTTCTCTCTATCACCTATCATTTATCAGTGTGGAATAAAGGACACACGATATTGATAACATTTCAAGTCCTTTCAGTACTGCAAATTGTTCAGTGGCATATCTAGCATAACAGAATATTGATGACTCCTACTTTGTATGCCTAGTCCAAAATAGGCCACTATAAACAACTGAGTACAGGTTTTAGTTCTCACCTTACTTCTTAACTAATTAGTTTATGAGCTGCTTGTATTTCTTTTGTGACCCAGATATGATTTAAGTTCCATGTAGTGTATGGCACCCATCTATAGGATACATTATTGCATTTAGGTACTTGTAAACAATGTCGGCTGACAAAATGATATCTAAAGCAAGAGTTTTGTTTTTATTTAAATAGGTTTGCACAATGATACTTGCTATTGTTAAAACTGAACATAACTGTTTGCTTACAGCTTGAGTAAAGATACGCCCTACTTTCAAACTTTCATGCATATATAATCTAACCATTAAGCAAACAGTGAAACACACATGTCTCGGTAGGTTTAAGAGCTTATCCTTTGATGTCAATGAATTACTGTGGGCTAATCAATAAATGTCCTCATATGTGATGATGATATCCAACGAATGTCTTCAATCTGCATTTTATAGATTGGTGGCCCGTCTTATTCTACAACCCTCATATTTCAAAAAAAAAAAAAAAAAAAAAAAATCCCAAATTCTAGCTATGCACTAACACCTCACGTAGTCTCATCAATTACAGAAGCGGACACCATTTTCTATTTAAAAAGTACCTATACAATTGACCTAGATGTTGTTGCATACTTGTGTGACATTCCACTATATGTTTGGACATGTAGGAACATAGTGATGTCGTTATCATATATTAATGCATCAGAGGTAAAAGTCACTATTAAATTACAACTAATTGATGTGCACGTACATAATTTCTGGTTCACGTTCAAAGAGAAATCAATCAAAGGTTCTCTCTAATTCTCTATCACCTTTCATTAGTCAGCGCATAAGAAAAAACAATTCAGTGGCCTATCTAGTATAACAAAATATTCATCGGTGGCGCTCATTGCATGGGGAAGGGTCAGTCGACAACCCTAAGGGGTGTACGGGTCAGGTTTCCACGCCACTTAAACCCTTAGGAGGCTCTACTTTAACACCAAGTCCAAACTCCACCACTATAACACATGCGTGTATATTGAAAAGATATCTTAAAACTAAATTAAGAAGTCCAACACACATTCATCATAACGCGAAGATTATCAAATACTTATTCCAATAAAAAAAAAAAAAAAAAAAAAAAAAAAAAAAAAAAAAAAAAAAAAGAGACAGTTGACTTATTAAAGTCAAATAAAATATCTACATTTAGTATCTAAATTATAACACCTGAATTTAAAGCATCTATCAAATCAAAATTAAATAAATCTAACAAAACCTTAAAATAAAATTAAATAAAATAATTATACCGTCTTGAACATCTTCACCAGCAGCACGTTCACCAAAAACCTGAGAAAATTTCCAGTCTAATAATCCTTCTTCTTCTTCATTTACATCCCTCATTGCCACGTCATCATCGCCTTCCATTTTATCTAATAATCGATCTGAAAATGATTGAATGTTAATTTTGGAATGTTTTGATCAGTGAGGAGTTGTGTAAAAGAGACGACAGAGGTGAATGTTTTTTTTTTGGTTCGGTAAATAATACTCCGTATGAATAAAGTTAATTGGTGGTGTGAAAGTGATTTTGGAATTATAATATTCTGTTTGGTGATAATTACGATGTTTTAGGAGATATTGTTAAACTTGAGTTTTTGATAAAGGTGAAATGTCAAACAGTTTTATGTTTGACTGTGACATCCTGACTTAGCATAGGGGGGGCTGATCACGGTTTGAAAACCCGGACCGTATAGATCAAAACTAGACTGGACCGAAAACTGATTTCGTCTATGTCTGGGCTGACCAACGAAGCATAATTTTCGGTTTTACGTAAGATCAAACCGGACAGGACTGAACCGAAAACCGAATATGAGAAAAATGATGAACCAAGGACCGGACCGAAATATGTCCGGTCTTGTACGGTCTGGTCCGTGTTCTATTATGCTTAGCATACTAATGTGAGTTGGGTAGGATTTTTAGATGGGAAAATTGCATATATCTCATTTCAAAAGTTTAAGATTGCCGATATATTGAGTTTAAATTTAAATTTCATATATGTCATTTCAAAAAATTAAAAATTGCATATATATATATCCAAATTAAACTATATTGCATTTGTATCTTTCTAAACTTTAGTAATTGCACGTATATCATTTCTAAACCTTCGTAATTACATAAATATCATTTACAAACCTTTAATATGTCATATATATCAAAATAATTATTTAATATAATTTCAAACTATAAATTATGATAATTATAATTTTATAAATAGCTAAAATAACATTTGTCTCAATGTACAATGTTCGAAGGTTCAAAATGAACTATACTACCAAAAACAATATGTTTAGAGAAAATTTAACCTAAAAATAGTCACCTTATCTCATATATAATACGAACACAAAAAATAAACCCATCATAGATATTCGGATTGCTATATATGTTTAATAGATAAAGGATATTTACAATGAAAGGTATATTACTATTAACAAGTTTGTTAATAAAAAAAATTAAAAAATAATTCTTTTTGTAACTATAGTTGTCATGTAGTTTAGAGTAGTAAATTTATATTAAATAGTTATTTGGATATATCTGACATATTTAAGGTTTAGCAAACTAAGGGTTTGTGTGCAATTGTACCTCATGTTGTTGGTGAAGCTCTTCAACTAAATTGTTGTAGGTTCGAGTCCTGCTTAAGACACGTGAGATTGATTTGTGGTAAATATTGTGAGATAGTTAAAAATTGTTGTTCTAAAAAAAAGTTTAGCAAGGATGCATATACAATTATGATGTGAGATCCTTGAAAAACATGTATCCTTTAAAAAACAAATAAGACAATCTCAACCATCCATTCATCTTTCATCTAAAGGCTAAGATCAAACAAAAAAATAACAAAAGAGGGCAAAATTGACATTTTAGCTCATTTAATATAAAAACCCACTTTCCACCTTAAAAAAAAAAAAAAAAAAAAAAAAAAAAAAAAAAAAAAAAAAAAAAAAATCTTGCAAACGGTAAATCTTCAAGCTACGAAAAATACACCATCTCGACGAGAATTAAATCATCTTTCTGTAGATATGCATTGTTATATACTTTCGACGAACTTTTTTTTCACAATTTCCGTCCAGAAAAGTCCAACGGGATTTGTAAAAAAATCCCATGGGATTCGTAAAAAGACAATTTTTTTTTTTNAAAAAAAAAAAAAAAAAAAAAAAAAAAAAAAAAAAAAAAAAAATCTTGCAAACGGTAAATCTTCAAGCTACGAAAAATACACCATCTCGACGAGAATTAAATCATCTTTCTGTAGATATGCATTGTTATATACTTTCGACGAACTTTTTTTTCACAATTTCCGTCCAGAAAAGTCCAACGGGATTTGTAAAAAAATCCCATGGGATTCGTAAAAAGACAATTTTTTTTTTTCAAAATTTCCGTCTAGAAAAATCCCACTGGATTCGTAAAAAAAATCACTTGTGATTTGTTATTTTAAAAAAATCACAAGTGATTTGTAAAAATGAGTAAATCACTGTTTTTGAGTAGGACCCTTCTTTAGATATGAGATTATGTATGATTTATCTTGTTGATTTATCTTGTCGATAAATCACAAAGGATTCTGTGTGAAACCACATGGGATTCAGTATAAATCCCATGGGATTCTTTGTTGCATCCCATGAGATTTATTGTGAATCACATGAAATTCTGTATGAAATCACAAGAGATTCATTGTGAATCTCATGGGATTCTTTGGTGCATCACATGAGATTTTTTTAGTATTTTAGTATATGACAAATTGTCCAAAAAATTATACACAACATAAAATAAAATAAAAAATAAAAAAAAAGAATAAAAAAAAAAAGAAAGAAAACTTAACAAATATTTTTACTGCTCACACTCCTCTTTATAATCCCTTTTCCCCATCTCACCACCACTCATTTCCCATCAACACCTTTCCCATCTTTTACTGTACTCTCCATTATCACTCCTATTATCAACAAAAAAAACCCCAAAAAACCCAAAAAATATCAAAACTGACAAATCTTTTACTCATATTATCACTCCTACTCTTTACCAACATGATCTCAACAACCACAGCTTCAGAAAACTGGATCCCTGACACCACTAACTGGATCCCATCAACCATCGGAGATCTCGATCTAGACGAGATAGAGTTAGAAATGGACTCAGAATCATCCAAGCGCATTTTAGCAACTAACAGAAGGTACATTAGCTATGGTGCACTAAGCAAGAACAATGTCCCATGTTCAAGACGTGGAGCCTCGTATTAAAATTGCCAGTCTGGTGGTCAGGCGAATCCGTACTCGCGTGGGTGTTCCCGGATCTCAAGGTGTCGTCGTTGAATAACGGTGGTGGTGGTGGTGGCCTTACTGTTTTAAAATTTTTGTTTTGCTAATCGCAAATTTTTGACGGAAGGAACATCACCGTGAACGAGGCTCAGTCGAGGAGCGGAGGTGGCGGCGACGGTGGTGGATGTCGTGAAGGAGGCGGTGGCGGTGGATATGGTGGAAGAAGAGAGGGAGGTGGTGGATATGTTGGTGGTTACCAGTGTTTAGTTTGGAATGAAATGATATTACAAAAGTACCCTTCAATAATTAATTATATTAAAATGAGGTTTAATCTAGACCTTTAGATTTAAAATAGATGGATGGTTGAGATATTGTTATTTGTTCTTTAGATAAATGTTGTTTCGTATTGAACTTTCTCATACAATTATAAGTTTAAGTTGAATATATATGCAACTTTTGAGCTTTTGTGAGAATATATATACAATTATAAGTTTAAGTTGAATATATGCACAATTCTCCTTTTTAAAGAGTTGAACTTTGATTCTTGAAATAAAATTGTTTCGATATAATTTAATTATGTCAAAATATTGGGTCATGGTGGTTAATTAAACGTAACGATTGTAATATTTCTTTCTAAGTGACTTGTTATTTATAAAGAAGAATAACATGATTCGTTAGTAAAAAAATATATATTTTTTCGGATATCATTACTTAATCTCATAAAGATGAATAACATAATTCGTTCGTATATTTCTAATCTCGTTTGTTTATTTACATATTAGAGTAACTTGTGTTTTTATTTGATATTTATAATTTTGTGAATATACATTAATTTGATATATACTTATAATAATATTTATAAATAACAACATATATGTCGTATCATTTTATAAAATATAAGGTGCAGGGGTTACAAAATCTATGGTGTATTTATTAAATTTCAAAATATTAAAAACATGAAATATGATAAGGTTACTTAAGTTCATGTAACTTATTTAAAATTTTATAACTGAAGTTTTACTAATTACCTTTTTTTCTCCTTAAATCGGCACATGTGTTTCTATACATATTTATTTTGTTTGATGAAATTTAGATGAGTTTGACCAAATTGATGCTAATTTTTTACTTTTAATGCCGATTTTATCACGTGTTAAAATGTCAAATTACTTTACTATTACTTTACTATTCTATTGCCGACGATGCACTTATGCATAAATTTATTATGTTCGTTGGATCAAAGAACCATTACAATTCACTATTTATCTTTTATTAACAAACTCGAGTTGAAAGTGGAATTTAAAATACACGTTCAAATAAAATAGGATAGGATAAGACAAAATTGCACCGTTCGTCCCTAAAGTTGAAGTGTTTCGCGCATATCGTCCTTTTTTTTTTTTTGCATTTTCGTCCCTGAACTCTTAAATTTTCGCGCGGATGGTCCTTGGACCCCATTTTTGGCTGACGGACGTTGCTTTGCAACGTTAGTTGACAAGTCAAAGGGTTTTTTGGTCATTTCATAAACGCAACTTTATGGACGAATATCAAACGGCTATTAATGTGCAAACCCGATCAGTTTCTACTGTTGTTGGGCAAACCGATCATTGTCACAACACACAAACCTTGAAACCCTAGTACCATTAAACAAATCAATCTCGAGCATACCGTGATTATTGCGATGGCGAACAAAGATTGGAGCAAAGTACCATTTACTGAAGACATGAAAGATTATTTTTATGAAAAGTATAAGGATTCCTTGAAGAACGGAGAGGAGGTGACTGATGAAATGTTGGACGACTTATGGAACTATGTTATAGTGGAAGGTTAGCACATTGTTGCATTGGTCTTCTTTATGATAAAATTTATCCTTATGGACTTGTGTTGACTTTTTGTTGATCATCTGCCCCATCTTATTTCACAGTTCCCAAAAAAGGACCCAGTGAGCTTTATCCAACCCTTTAGTCTGTGTTTGATCATAACCTAAAACTCATGAAGGGTAAGCAAGCAGAGGCGAATAAAGGTATGCATTTTGGTTTTTATTTTTACAATGGCAAACTTTGAGCATGTGTTTGGACCATTTAGATGTTGATTTGCTCTTTTGATGCTGCCATAATGAATGAAAGCCCTTTAGGTTAGTTTATTATATGCATAGCTGCAACTGCAAATTCACTTTAGCAATTAAGGGCTTGTACCCCAGATTGACTTTAGCAAGTCAAACTGCATTACTCAAAGTCCAAATGGTGTTTAGGGTTTAGCAATTAAGGGCCTTTGTACTTCACCTAATGAATGCCCTTGTCTTGTGTAGCCCTTTAGGGATATTTGTTTGTATGTATAGTTTGGTAGAAAGAGAGTTAGGATATTGGTTGATTTGGCGATTAGTTTATAAAATTTGCATACTTGATTTATGGGTCGTCTGTACGTGTGTTGTTGCGCTAATGATGCCCTTTAGGTTAGTTTATGATTTACGTAACTGAAATAGCAATTTGACTATAGCAATTTAGGGCCTTTATCCAAATTGAGTTTAGCAAGTCAAACTGCATTACTCAAAGTGGAAATGCTTTTTCACTTTAGCAATCAGGTGTGTTTGAATGTCTGAAAAAGTTTGTTAGAAAAGGAGCAACCATTCATTGGTTGGGGATATGTATTACATCTAACCTTTGTTAACCTATGTAGCTGCAGATGAGCATCAGGAAAAGGTTAATGAAAGCAGGATTAAAAACCTTGAGAAGAAGGTTGTAACAAACCGTAATTTTCCAAACTGACTTTTGATAATATATCACATTTATTATTTCATGAGTTCCACTTTTGAACTTTTACGAACTATTTAAAACTCAAAACGAGAGATTATCTTGTTCCTTCTGAAGACGACACCGCACGCGTACCGACACCATCCTAGTAACGGCATGAATTCAATATTAGTTATCCGGAATTACTAATTGTGTCTTTATATTACTTTTACAAAAGCGTCATCATGAATTATACTTTTCGTACTCACGCAACCCGGGAACACACCGAAGATAAACAGAAACTCAATAAAACACGAGGTTTGCTTAAATCCCCACGAGTGGTACAAAAACCGAAGGCGTTCCACCTTACCCATTTTATTTCATAAACACTCACTTTTTATTTTACACATTAACTTTTTATTTAATCACTTACTTTCTTTTATGTATACAACCAAAACAAAAATCAAGAAAAAGAAATATACATAAAAACGTTAAACACATCTCACCCTCACCCTATCCTCCCAAAAATCAGATCTCTCTCTCTTCTCTGCGCATCTTCATCCCCACCTTCTGAAGACATCTCAGATCTGACTATCTAAGCCAAGGATGATGACAACAAAACTACAAAGGGGTCCCTAGCGTCCTAGAGGCCACAGTCTGGATCTATTTGTCTAAACCTCAAGGACAACGATTACAAGGAGGAAGCAACCAAGGTCGATTAACACCTTTGCTCAAAATGGTGCATCACAAGGACCCACAGTAGGAAAGTTGGTCAAAGTGTTATTTCTTTTTCTCTCTTTTATTTGCCACCGATCCACAGGGAACCACACCAATCTCACATCTCAAAATTATCACAAGAAAAGAAGTTCTTTAAAGTTGTGGCTGTGGTTCTCACTTGGATTCGGATTGGAGCGATTTGTAATCGGGTTTAACTGATTTTTGGTCTTCTTTCTCAATCGACATTACATCCTCTGTAAGGGTTTCCCAATTTTTATTTTCATGTGGTGAATATAGTTTTTATGAATCGATCGACAATTTTTTTTGTCGTATCTATGAATGATTATATTTTCTCTAGTTGTTGTTAATGTCTGGCATAAGTAAATAATCTCAATCACAACCTTAGTATTGGCTTACATGGAAGTGCTTATTGATAATCTGTTTATTTTTGCTGGCTTTGTGGTGTTTTTGGTTTCGTTGACGTCGAAACCCACTGTGGTCGAACCACAGTGGAGAGTCGAGTATTGTTTTGTTGAGTGTTTCGTCGAATGTCGCTTTATCGAAACCACCGCTGTGGTAAATTAAAATGTTGGGTAACTTGACATAGGTCTCGACTAGCTTTGTTTGTGTTAAATTGTTGGTTGTGGTCGAAACCCACTGTGGTCGAACCACAGTGGCGAAACTTGTTAAACCATGATTTTAAGATGATGATTTGTGTCCCTTTCTTGTGCTTGCTGTCGAGAAACCACCACCCCAACACTAGGGGTTAGTTTTGGTCTTACTCCTCTTGTGTCAAAATGGTCGCACCTGCTATAAACCTTTTTAGTTATAATGGAATTGAGTCTGTTTTGTGTATGTCTTGGTCGCGTTTGGTTTTAAAATTGTTTTGGAGTATAGATGACAATATGCGTTTGGTTTTCTTGCGTCTGTGGTCGAAAACACACAAACAAAAGGAGAAGCATTTTTTTTTGAAAGTAAGTCAAAGAGTGTGTGATTTTGGTTCCTTGTTTCTGTGGTTTAAGTACTCGATAAAAACCATAGCGTTTAGTCTTCTTCTGCGCCAAATTTTATTTTACAAATAAACTTGTGTTTCATAAAAACTTATACGAATTTTATAAATTTTAGACGTCATATACTTTTACTTGTATCATAAGTTACTACGATAAACCAAAACGTTCCATAGGTTATGCCCGATTTTCGTCAAAGATATACTTTCGATAAACAATTTAACTAAAAATAATAATTTTCTGTTATAAATGATCTTTTCACCAAAATACTATATACACGATATATGTATGCACTCTTCCACGTTTCCCGACAACAATTAATAATCACTTATGATTATTCTCTATACTTTACCTTTCGGATTTTTGTTAACGATTACTTTTCGTCATAAGTACATTATACTATTATACGTGTTTGCGTATGCACTTCCGAGAGCCAATGCTAGCCAATATTTACAAACTATTTCAACTTAAATGCTGCCACACAAGCAACAACAACACAAACACTTTAAAACTTTTAAACATATTTTGACTTTACACATCGAGTCTTAAACGAGAACTGTGAGCTAAAACATGCCTTACTAATCTAGGTCGCGTGTCGGTGCCGCACACTATCCATACTTGATTCTTTTCACTATCAGACTGCTAATTGCTGAGGTGAGTTCATGGCCCCTACTTTTACTTGCTCTGTAATGTTTTGAGGGAGAATACATGCTCATTTTTAACTAAACTCAATGCTTGTTTATACATAAACTCATTACTTGTTCTTACTTGAAAACATGAATTATTTACTTATTGCATACTGGATTTCCTTATTATGGACACAAGTGTTTAAATCATATATATGAGTTTATAGCTCCACTCTTTTACTTTACTTTGCTTGGCAAAACTTGGGGTGAGAAACATGTGATGAGACGAAAAATGTTACGTTTTTAGGGGTCGGTTTGAGTCCTAATTCGTATGTTTTTGGTTTGGATTTCACCCAAAGTCGTTTCTTTTCTCATTTTAGGTACTTTTGAAGGGAAAATCACAAAAGAAGCATTTTCGGGCGTTTTCGGAGTGAAAAAGTGCGGAAAACAACAAAAACTCAAAAGACCTTGAAGATCACAGAAGGTGACGCCGTCACACTCTACAAGGTGACGCCGTCAGGAACAAGTGAAGTCCAGAATTGGAAAAATACTCGTGACGGGCCAGAGAGTTCGTAGTGCAAATTGGTGACGCCGTCAACCAAGGCCGTCAGATCTGGAACCAGCAATTATGACCACGTCAAGGAAGGCCGTCTGAAAACCCTAATCGCCGAGCTGACGACGTCACCTATTGGGTTGACGCCGTCAGCCCGCGTTTTCTATATATATAGAACGATTTTTCTTTACTTTATATAACTTTGGAGAACTAGAGTCGAATTTTGGTGTGAAGAACTTTAGGGTTAAACCCTAGTTCGTGTATTAGTGACCTTAGAGGGTATCCTAACCCCTCTAACTTGCATGTTTAATCCAAGATAAGTCTTTATTCATACAATATGTCTATGTGTTGTGTGATTTATGCTTGTACTTGTCTTTCTTTTAACATGCTAGGCTAATTTACTTTGTGTTTGCTTAGATCTAATGAAACCTAACTATTGATTATCATGTGATGTGTATGTTGTGATTGTATTTGGATGAATGTTTCATCTACGTTAGACTAGAGAAAACTGGCTAATCTCCTATACGGTAACAAGCTTGAACGTCTTTAGAAACGTGAATCGTATGTGCGTTATCGATTTTAAGGTAGTATTTCATGCATAGGTTGCTATCGGTGAGCTCATGATAGGATGCTTGACGTATCGTCATAGAGTGAGGTAGGAACTTATAGAGTTAGGGAATTGAACGCACTCCCTACGACTTGTTAGGAATACACCCGTCATCCACGCAAACTCAACATACTAATTACATGGTAAAAGATAGTTAGGGAGTAATGAAATCTAAGTAAACACTATTCTCCACCACTGATTTTCTCTAAAACAAAAAAATACAAAAATATAAGTAGCTTAGAAGTAGATAACTTGGGTTAGTTGACTAGCAACTAATTCCGCCCTATCCTCCAAAACCAGAGATTTTACTGCTTTCATAAAATATAAAAATACAAAAAGAATCTTCCTCCACCCTTAGACCTAGATTAGAGTAGTTTTTAGCCTAACGAACACTATTCCCTGTGAGAGAACGATTAATCCCCCGGTACTTGCCACTTCACTATACTACATCGGTCAGGTACACTGCCTGGTGGGGATTGCAAGCTTCTCGAGATCCCTCGAGAGGTAAAACGTAGTGCGTGTTGCAATCCACGCGCATCAACATGCAAAACACTTTTACGGACCACACTGAAACTTATGCTTTATTCAAACTATTACGCGGATTAGCCTAAGCCCTTGAATCCCACTATGCCCAAACTCATGAACCGTCAATTCCTGCTGCGAAGCGCGAATGTTATAAATAGATCTATTGGTGGTGACTCCCCCATTCGGTTTGACCGGATAGGCAAACGCGAGCGTATAACATGTCGAATTACAAGTGTATCGGGATAAACACTTGCCGGGCCTTTA
This sequence comes from Artemisia annua, assembly GCA_014162995.1. Taxonomy (NCBI): domain Eukaryota; kingdom Viridiplantae; phylum Streptophyta; class Magnoliopsida; order Asterales; family Asteraceae; genus Artemisia; species Artemisia annua. Next base: position 81,760 of record LBNU01033193.1, read on the forward strand.
TACTAAAATGCTTCTAGAGCATGCACACTGTCGTAGCTTCGGTTGCATGAACTTAGTGCTAGCGTAATAGACTGTTTTCCTATGTGACATTATATTCGTTGTAATGATCACATACTCTACTCTTGGTCCACAATTCAAATTTTACTTTGAGGTAAACTTTATTTTCATGGCGATGTGCGCGACACAATGGTTACAGAACCCACTATCGAACTCACATTACTTTTACTTTACTTGGTTATTTATACAAACCTATGAACTCACCAACCTCGTGTTGACACTTTTAGCATGTATTTTCAGGTTAAGGCGATAGCTAACTAATGGAGGCTTTTGGCATGACATGGCATGGTCATAGATGACTATGATATATTTGGGACCGCTTAACCTATTTTATGGGCCTGTATTTCCGCACTATTAAATGATGTAAACATAATACTTTTGATTATGAAGTTTCTAATGGTAAATCTATTTTTCTATACTTTGTGTTGTGATACCAATGTAGTAGTACCCCAATCCATGTATGCTTCCGCTAGACCCGAATTTTGGGGGTGTTACAGATTGGTATCAGAGTCTTGGTTATAGAGAACTAGGTATTTTTAAAACCTAGACTATAACTACTTTTACAAAACAAAACTCTGTGACCGCCACATGCCTGCCTGCTAAGCCTGTTGCCTATAAAACATCTTCTTTTAAAAGTAAGGAACATATTACCAGTGTAACAGAGCTGAGTATTTCAAAATTCATTGAACCTCGGTGGAATATAGACTGATCACCTATATTCGACCAGGGACAGTGGGACATAGCCTGATCACCCATGTCTGACTCAGAGGTGAATTTTACGATACTGAGAGTAGTTATAATGGAATTATGTCCAGGTTGATTTTCTACATGATTTCTGAGAGTTTTGAAAAAATTTGTGTGTGTACATAATCATTGCATGACATGAACAATCACATTTATACACAACACACTGACATCACAATACTTTTTCTCTTAGCTGGAATAATCTTTTATCACAATGTGGTTATGTTACAGTCACCTCCACCTCAAACCCTACACTCAACCGATGTTGTACCTTCCGCGTAAGTACTAAGTACACTACTTAGACAACTAACTGATTGCTAGTAGCAATCAACACCCTCCTTCAGGGTCGTACTCTGAACTTGCCGAACTCCCCATTCAGTAGAGATGTTATGCTCAACAGAAACTTTAAGTCCTTAAGGAGCAAGCTGGAGCACTATATTTGGAACAAACACCTAATCCTTCATGTATCCCTCGAGAATACAATTGTCTACCTTGCTACCCTCTCATAAACTAATAAACTGTGTCATTATAAACATACAAACTGTTTCAATTATCCTACAAACCATTTTGCGGTTATCCTACGAACTGTTTTACTAATATGTCAAAAATCAAAAACTTCGACCTTACTACTATTTTATAAACAATTTCCTATTCTCCTATAAATTGTTTTACAAATCATCTCATGAACAATTTTATAAACCGGTTTTCTGCCTTGCTATGATATCATAAGCCAAACTACAACTTTGCTATTATCATGCAAATAATGAATTGATTTTCCATTCCTCTACAAAACTATTTTACAACCCGTTTTAGAAACTATTTTGCAATCACCCGGTGAACTATCCACCCAACTGAAAAGCATTTTATGTTACTGATGAGGCGAAAAGTGTACCACTTTTCGGGGGTCATTTAAGCCCGAAATCGTATTTATTTGATCAAATATCGCCCTAAATCGTTCATTTTGGCATTTTAGGTACTTTGGAGAGAAATTCTGGAAAAGAAAGCATTTTGGATGTTTTCGGAGCATAAAAGTGAAGAATTCGACAAAGTGTCAAAATCTGGTGGAACAGTACTCCAGACGGCGTCAAGACCCATCCTGACGGTGTCAAGCCTTGATAAGCCAGAACATATTAAAGTGGGACGGCGTCAAGAAGGCTATCAAGAAACCCTAACCACGGCGAGGTGACGGAATCAAGCCCATAACGTGACGCCGTCAGATCTGTTTTTCTATATATATTCGCATAATTTTAGTCATTCGTGTGGAACTTGTTAGAGAGAAACCCTAGACGATTTTTGCAGCTTTTTTAAGGATTTTTAACCCTTGGATCTTCCATGTTACATTGAAGATAAGTAATCAATTAATCATTCAATATGTCTATGTGTTGTTTGATTCTATCTTGTTCTTGTCTTTTGTTTAACATGCTAGGCTAGATTTTCTTTGTGTTTGCTTAGATCTAATGAAACCTAACTATTGATTATTGATTGAATGGTGTGTTATTAATTGTATTGGATGGGTGATTATCGATGTTAGGCTTAAGAAAACTGGCAGACTTCCGGTTGGTAACATGCTTGAACGTCTTAAGAAACATGAACCAAGGTGTACTAAGGTTATTTTGATTGTATTTAATGCATGAGTGAATTCTAGTGATCCCATGTTAGGAGCTTCTTAGCCGGCTCGACATAGGAGTGAAGTAGGATCTCATAGAGTTAGGGGAAGTCCGTACACACCCCTACGAATGGTATTAAGGAATACAATCCGTCATCCACGCAATTAATACACACTAATCAATCGGTAAAAGATAGTTAGGGAGTAAGGAAATCTAAGTAAACACACTTCTCTCCATATAGTTTTCACAAACATTTACTTTCTTGTTATTTTATTTTATTTGCATTAGTAGTTATTTGGGTTAGTTGACTAGCAACTAATTCCGCCCACTCTTCCAAAACCCGAGATTTTTACTTGCTTTCCTAAAAATATAAAAATACAAAAAGAATCTTCCCTCACCCCTAGACCTATTAGAGTAGCTTTTCAATCCTAACGACACTATTCCCTGAGAGAACGATCAATCCCCCGGTACTTGCCACTACACTATACTACATCGGTCAGGTACACTGCCTGGTGGGGATTGCAAGCTTCTCAAGATCCCTTGAGAGGTAAAACCCTAGTGCGTGGTCGCAATCCCGCGCATCAAAGTTTTTGGCGCCGCTGCCGGGGAATAGTTATTGTTTAGGTTGAATTTTTATTTTATTAGGTCTACTCACTAGATTCCTTTCTAGTGAGATTTTTATTTTATTTTTCTAGGTTTTCTTTAGTCTATCTTTTTCTTTGTGCAATTGTTCGTAAAAAGTGCGCCACTATGGATAGGAATTACCGACTTTTGAGAATTAGGGAGAATGTTTCGCGACGCAGTAAAATGGAAAAAGAGATTAAGGCGTTTAATGAGCTCATTGAATCAATTGATAAAGAAAGGAGACTCGCCCACCTTAGCAAAGATAAGGACAATAAGCCTAATGATGAACTAATGGTAGTTTAAAACCCCCACCAACACTTGAGGAATTAAACTACCATAAATTTCTCTGAAAGCACCCATGCCCCCTGAGATATAGGAAGAAACCATGGATTAGGAAGCTTGACTATTTGAATATTAAAATCCCTTGCATGGTAGGTCATATGTTTAGTGAGCACACATACATCGATCTGAAGGCACCCATGAATGTTATGTCTAGGCTCTACTACAATTGGCTCATGAGCAAATGGTTAGACCCTAGGAAAGACCCCAATGACCCATCTAAATTGTGTAACTTTCTAGGGAGGATAAAGGGGGTTCATGTCTTCGTAGGAAACTTTACATATCGTTGTAATTTCATAATCCTAGAAGATGTTAGGGGCATCATCGACCATGAGTTAGGAGAAATCGTATTAGGAAAACCGTTTGTCGATGAGTCTGGAATGAATTGCGATCGCGATAAGGGAATAGTTCAGTTTGCAAGGGGAATTGAGAGGGTCACTTATGTCATGCCTCACATGCGGGAGGAGTTCAAGGGTGTAAGAGATTTGCCGGTTGAGGTTCTCCGACCCCATGAAATCAAGGACGATGAGATTGATGTTGAGGTCTATTATGATAGGAGGATGACCTACTTCTCAAGATGCTTGGCTTTAGGCCCGGAATATCAGTGGGATGAGGGAGTGGTTAGAGACTTTAAAACCGCATTTCTAATGCGGGGTAGGGAAACATAATAGAGCCCGTGACTTTGAGTCTAGCTACAAGACTCGTTAATAAAGAAAAGCGCTTCTTGGGAGGCAACCCAAGCTTTATTTGCTTTGTGTGTTTATTTGTTTGTTTGTTTGTTTTTATTTCCGTATGTATGTTTTATTTTTATCATTATTGATTCATGTTTCAAATTGTGAAAATACTTTATTTTGTTTTTAACTTCGTCTTAACTACATATAAAGGTATTTAGCAAAAGATAAGTTTAAGGGAAATCTAAATCGGTTTATAAGAACAAACGAACATGAATCATAACAATATTAATATGACATACATATTCGTAATTGTTTGAGTCAAATGCTTGTATCGAGTCATAATGATATTTTGCAGGATTTCCAGGAAGTAAGGATTAAGTTTTTCCAGAAATTTTCCGGAAACTTAACATGAGAAATCTGTCAGATCACATCTGACGGCGTCAAGCTCCAGGCTGACGCCGTCAAGTTCAGTTTTCTGGAATTTTTTGAAAGTTTTGTTTTTCTTCCGGAATCATAAAATGCTTTATAAAATCTCTAACTTATAAACTCCAGGAATCTGCAAAATATTCATTCCACAAGCATTATATCCTTATACAGATTTATCCCGCCGATGTTATGCAGGTTTTCGTGTTTGTTTTCTCAGGTTTAACAGGTTATTTTGGACAAGAAGATGATTTATATTTCGGAAGGGAAACTTTGAGTGTTCATTTTCTTGGAAGAAGATCTAACCATGTTACCCCTTTATCTACCGAGCGAATCAGGGGAGTATTTG
>LBNU01033195.1:6369-39153 GCA_014162995.1 Artemisia annua
TATTAAGGTGTATGTAAGAAAACATACATGTTTTATATGAACATGCATGTTTTCTAATGCATAATTGGAGTTCTCGCAGTTCCCGCACTTAACAGGGTTCTAAAAATAAAACCATTTTGCATTGATCTGTTGCACTTAACAGGTTTTTATATGAACATGTATGTTATGCATGTATGTGTATTAAGGTGTATGTAAGAAAACATACATGTTTTATATGAACATGCATGTTTTCTAATGCAAAATTAGAGTTCTCGCAGTTCCCGCACTTAACAGGGTTCTGAAAATAAAGATACACTATATATATATATATATATATATATATATATATATATATATATATATATATATATATTAAGTTAATTAAGTCGAATTTAAACACCATCTCAAATTAAACGTCTAGAGAGAAGGTCTAAAAACATTTATACACTTTTTCATTTAGCTAGGTATTAGTAACGGAAAGAAACATATACCACTATAGATTACGGTATAATTAACTCGAGAAACTAAAATATTGATTCATTGAAGAAAATGTTACGCATCAACAATTAACTAGTATCTAGTTTTATTTTAATGTCATTCTATAGACACTAATGATTTTATTATTATTATTATTTTTTTTTTCTTTTTTATTTAACCATGATTCAACCTTTTGGCTGAATATTTCACGTGGTTTGAACCCACCGCCACACAGACTCAAACCATGTCAAGCCCTCCCTTTTCAAAAGGTTGACGTGGCCACTTAATGTTGTTTGCACCTAGCAGGAATTGAACTTGAGACTTCACACATTTTAGAGTGATAGTAACTTAACAAGCCCTTTTGCTACTAAGTCACCTTTAAATGGTTTAGACACTAATGTTAAGTTAAGGGGTTATTTGGTTTGAGTATTTGTAAGTTTTTGGGTCGATGTTGCCGGTATAGAATCGTTTTGGATGACAGATCGGTAATTTTTAGTTAGTGTCAATGTAATTTGTGAGAGTGGTCGGTACTTAGTAGCCTCGGTGGTTAATCGAGTTGAGTAAATAAGCCATGCACTTCATCAACACTACTTTTGTGTTCGTGATCCTTACTTTATATATTTACTATTAAAATGTTAAAAGAAAATTAGTTACTATATATTTACTACTATTAAAATGCAAGACCGGCCCCAATGGTGGTCATAACCTGTTTTGTACATTTACCATAGGTACACCGTACAAGTCTTGAGCTTGACAGAAGGCCTGCATTCGACGGTTCCAGGGTGTTGGCAATCGAAGAATCATGGGAGCGTCTTGGGTTGGAGGACGCCGGTGAACACCGCCGCCAACCCCCAAGACTCTAGAATCATGGGTTTCGGAAGCCCGGTGAAGACTCTGAATCATGGGAAGAGACAAAAGAGTGTTGGGTTGCCAAATAAATAATAAAGAAAAAAATTGAGACATGATTCCGAATCCTCCAGAATCCTCCCACTGCCAACAGTTTTGTCTTCAGAATCCTCTAGAATCCTCCTGCCACACGACACTCTGTGATTGGTTAGTGAGAATCCTCCCATGACTCCGAGTGTTGGGTTGCCAACACCCTTAGAGCTATGGGTACAAGGGCTGCTGGCTCACGCCAAAGGTGATTTTTATTTATTTATTTATTTATTTATTTATTTATTATTTTTTTATTTTTTGGTACCGTTGGAAACAAGGTGTATCTGAAAGTGGGCATGATACAGAGGTAGAACCGGGAAGAAGAATAATTTTGGGGCCATTTTCACTTTTGGTCCCTAAAAATTTATAGTGTTGATATTTAAGTCCACACTTTAGCGAATATTGTATTTGTCCATTGGGGACTTTAGTCACATGCAAATTGAAGGTAGAGGTCATAATCATACATATTGATTGCCTATACCCATGCTAGCCTCTAGGTTGGTGAAATAGATAACGGCCATAGATTGAATGCTACATCAATAAACAAACTTTCACAAAATCATCCACAAAATGACGTGTCACCGGATGACTGGTGGATTTTATGACAGTTTCTCTCTCATTTCTTTGATTAAACCAATCACCTCTGGACACGTTATTTTGTGAAAGTTTTTATGTGATTGTAGCATTGCTCTTCGCTATTAGAGTATTGTTTTATCTAACAATAATTACATTATCAAGTTTCTGCTAACTATAGGAATGATTAATCTTACCATGACATTAGTAATTATAAAACTTTTGGTTTTACGCAAATCATTAGGACTATGATTAAGTTTACTACGTTTAAAAAAACTTTCAAATACAAACTCACTTGTTATTATTAATATGTATTTTTATTAAAACCCATTTAACCTAACCATATACGTTAAAATTATGTATTATAGTAACTAGTTATTCATAGAAATGAATGATGGATTTAATTTGGAAATGTTTTTAGATATAGTGGTTAAGGCTACAATTAGCAAAACTTTTATCTTAATCCTTTTCATAAAAAAACCAAAAACTTTTTCACATCACTATATCACCAATCCCACGTATATTACTTCACATATATTACTTGAACTCACAATCTCTTAAAAAGTACTCGTAGTCAACTTACATTTTTTTAAACGGCAAAAATATTATTAAACTAGCGAGTGCTAAAAACAAATTACAAGAAAGACATAGGGTTTTGCAATCACATTGTTTCATCTAGTCTAGACTTTTTAAATCTACTAAAAAGCCAATCAAAAGAGCTAACAACAATGCTATCAATAATATAACATTTCCTAAACTTGAAGTCTTGAAAAATCACACTGTTTCGATATCTCCAATTGGACCACAATGTAGACAGAAACTTATCTCAATCAATGATGGTAGATTTCCAATTAAGACGTGTTTAAGCTTTAGTTATTACAGATAACAAACTATATATATATATATATATATATATATATATATATATATATATATATATATATATATATATATATATATATATATATAGTGTATCTTTATTTTCAGAACCCTGTTAAGTGCGGGAACTGCGAGAACTCTAATTTTACATTAGAAAACATTCATGTTCATATAAAACATGTATGTTTTATTACATACACCTTAATACACATACATGCATAACATACATGTTCATATAAAAACCTGTTAAGTGCAACAAATCAATGCAAAATGGTTTTATTTTTAGAACCATGTTAAGTGCGGGAACTACGAGAACTCCAATTATGCATTAGAAAACATGCTGTTCATATAATACATGATGTTTTCTTACATACACCATATACGCAGGCAGTGTGTATTAGGTGTATGTAATAGAAACATTACATGTTATATATGAACATGAATGTTTTCTAATGCAAAATTGAGTTCTCGCAGTTCCCGCACTTAACAGGGTTCTGAAAATAAAGCCCCTATATATATATATATATATATATATATATATATATATATATTAGCTAAAAGTTGGAGTTAGTAAACGATCAACATAAACTTTACATGGATTATTTTGGTTTTACCGAATTATACTATATGCAAATATACACGTGCATAATACTTAAACGCGACAATGATATCTCAACAACCGTCCTATTTATTTTATGGGATAATTCGAAAAATAATCAAGTTACCCAATCGATAGGATTTTTGACCTTGGATTTGAAAGTTCTTAAACTAGCCATACGCGCGGTTGCCCAAAAACGTGTTGCCGCCCATTGGACGCCAAGTGTCCCAAGTTGCCCAAAAAAAGGAAGCGTTGCCCAAAATTTCGACACATGGCGTCCCCTGGTTGACTGGGTTTTGGGCAACTGGCCAGTTCGGGAATTTTCAAATCAAAGGTCAAAAATCCCCATCGATTGGGCAATTTGGTCATTTTTGGAATTATCCCTTATTTTATTATTATTTTTTTCTTTTATTAATATTGATAAAGCAAAGATAAAAATACACCGTTGGTCCCTAAACTTTCCAGAAAACATCTCCATGGACCCTAAGTTTGAAAAATCGTCGTGGTGCGTCCAAAACCCAAGGTTTTGAGGCCGATTGCGTCCTTTGACCTGTAATTCTAAGGTCAACGTCCATTTTTAGTTATATCATTAAGGGTATAATAGACCAAACACATTTTCACCATATGTTAGTTAAATCTAACCCAAACACCTTTAACATCATCATTATGTGCCTTTGTTGTTTCTCTGCAGTTACTAAGCATGGCTCTTGATGGACATTGACTATATTAGTGTGTTCTTTCATCAAATGGTATATTGTTAAGATCTCGTTAAGTAAGAAGTTATTAAATTATATCATGACTAAAATACACCGTTGGTCCCTAAAATACACCGTTAGTTACACAGTTATTCAATTTTTGGGTGTATGTTGACTTGCAAAAGTCAAACTGGTTAAATCCAAACAACCGCTAAACTGCATATGCTGCTGCAAACATGCAAGTGAAACCAAAAACTCGGAAAATCAAGATTAAAATTATCATTTAAAATTTGTTTCATTACATAATGACCTTAATCTGAAGCGTATGCCAAATGTACATCATCATAACTGAATGTTTCTAAACATTCATCTTCTAAACTTTCATCATTTTTTGTTTTTTTTATCCATTTTTTTTTTCTAATTTCCTAATTGAGCCATCTCTTTCCAATGCTCCTCTGCCGCTGCAGAATGCCTTCCTTGTTCCACTTCAGCATGGCTTCCTTTTGCCTCATCTTTTCCTTCTTCATGCTCTTTTGCTTCTTCCTTCTCCTTTTCATCTTCCTCCTTCGATTCTTGTTCCAACGCAGCTTCTAGTTGATAGTAGTAGCTTTCATCACCTTCAATTTTGGGCGACTGTTGTTGGTTAGATACATGGTTTTCTGCTGCCACATTTGCTTCAGTACTTGGTCTTTTGCTCAATTCCTTGTGTTCGATAGCATCTGCATCTCTTGCTCTTTTGTTTCCGGACAACATGATTACAAGTGAATGTGATTGATGTGTTTAAGGTTGATGATATAAGATTGGTATGCAGCAACATGTGGAAGTAACCAATACACACATAATGGGGAAAACGAAGAGTCTGTATTAAATTTTAGAAGCATTTTTGGACTCTTCGGTTCCCCGTTATTTGTTGGAAATATGAACACATCTAAAAGCATTTAGGGACCAACGATGTATTTTAGTCATGATTTAATTTAGTAAACCTTCTTACTTAACAACATCTTTACATTCTTACTTAATGAGATCTTAACCTTCTCTTTTGTAGATGTTGAGACAGCAGATACAAGAACTGTGTATTTTAGTCATGATATGATTTAGTAACTTCTTACTTAACGAGATATTAGCAATACACCATTTGATGAAAGAACACACTAATATTAAGGGTGAGCATTCCGACCGTTTGGACCGGACCGACCGATAAAACCGACCGAAAACCGGACCGACCGAAGGACCAACGGTCCGGTCTCGGTCTGGGATTTTTCATTAATTCGGTCCTCGGTCCGGTCCGTACCGACCAAAAAACCGAAAAAAACTTGCCAAAATCTTGCCTAATTGGACCGGACCGACCGAAGACCGAACCGGACCGAGACCGGACCGACCACATTCGGTCCAGTCTCGGTCTATGGTTTTTCCCTAACTCGGTCTTCGGTCCGGTCCGGTCTTGGCCGGTCCGGTCTTGGCCGGTCCGGTCTTGGCCGGTCCGGTCTTGGCCGGTCCGGTCTGGTTTTTGGACCGTGATCACCCCTAACTAATATATTCAATGTCCATCAAGAGCCATGCTTAGTAACTGCAAGGGAAACAACTAAGACACATAATGATGATGTTAAAGGTGTTTGGGTTAGATTTAACTAACATATGATGAAACATGTGTTTGGTCTATAATACCCTTAATGATATAACTAAAAATGGACGTTGACTTAGAATTACAGGTCAAAAGACGCAATCGGCCTCAAAACCTTGGGTTTTGGACGCACCACGACGATTTTCAAAACTTAGGGTGCATGGCGATGTTTTCTGGAAAGTTTAGGGACCAACTGTGTATTTTTGTCTAAAGCAAATATACAAAAACCCAAGTTTATTAAATGAGCAAACGACACGAAATGTAACTAACTTGCCACTTTCTGCTTTATGTGTAGTCATCTTTATTTTTTCCTATTGATATTATACTTTTAAATTTCGTATATTGTGTGTATGTTATAACCATTTTCCCCTTACCAGTTAATAGGATTGTTGATAATTGACAACGGTAAATTATCACAAAATACATACAATAGCCAACATTCAAAAAGGGTATGATGTATAGTGTATACAGTAGGAAGAAATAAAGATGAACACAACGGTTAAATTTTTTTGTTATCTGCCCTTATTATTGCGTAGTTCCAATACAACTCACATACAGAAATTGCAAAGATCAACAAAGATGGTTTATTCTTAAATGCAGTTATTCGGGTGACCAGTTTAAGGAATGAAGAACATAGGATTTGGCAGCTTAAATGTACGAGTGCCACTATAGTCACCGATCAAATCGCTCCATTGATCTCCCATGTTTCCATGAACTCTGTAACCCTCGCTTACTAACTGTGTTCTTTTCTTCGTCTTGTACACTTGTGCAGTTGTCCCACGCTCGTCCTCCGCCCTTAAAACAAACATTTTAAACAACATTAATCATCATATATAGTAGTGCAAGGATTATAATAAAAAGAGTAGTTCGGAAATTACTCACTTTAGCAAAAGCTTCTCCCAACCGTAGTATCCTGCCTTGTTCAAGTTGGCAATTCTCACATCTCTTTGGCTCTCTGATGTCCCGGAAATAAACACAATCTTGAAACCGATTGACTTCAGATCATTGAATAGTTTAAGCACCGCTGGATTTGCTGTTGCACGTCCTTCAGCTAGCCACTCTTNAGTTGAGGGTAATTCAGGAAATGTAACCTATTATATACGAGGCCTTAAAATAGTAAAGTGGACAACATTTTTCTTAGACTGTGACAGTAAGAAAAAATATGTCGGTTGTTACCCAAACTGAACTGTAGGGCGAGCGTAATAATCAAGGAGCGAAAGGGCAGTTTGGTCAATATCCAAGATCCACGCGTCCTTCCCATCGCCAGTAAGATTGACAGTCTGGGCATAATCGAACGCCACATCAGCAGCAGCAGTGCAATCTTGGGGATGTTGCGTACCCATCATATACTCGCCAATGTAGCTTATGCATTCTCCTGGCACTAGCTTCCAGTCGCGAAGGTTATAAGTTTCCACAGTCAATCTCCAGCTGAGACACTTGCTCTCGGTGGAAGCAGAACTGTGACGGCGATCAGATTGTGAGACAACACTGCGGATTACATGGTTGTCATTGAACGTTGCACGAGATGATGCAACAGTTGCTATACTAAGCACAAGAAACACTAATAACAACTTCATGTTTTGATGTGATGATTAAAAGCCAAGTTAAAGTTCTTTATATAGAGTATTGCAAGTCAAAAAAGGCTTCAATTTCGCGATAAATCACAACAGTACCCTCTCAATAATGTCTCCATCCCACGTTTTTATTGTTGTTTTTGGTTTCATTTTTTTATAAGGAGAAAGTATTTCTTTCGTTATCGTAAATCCTTTATCACAAATATCGACAGACAAAGAAGTAAAGAGCACATGCTTATACACATAATATAAGGTCACAATTAATAGTACTTGTTTCTGTAACAAAAGTTAAGATAATATAATTTTCTTGATGAAGCAACGCTGTACATAAATGTTCCGCAAAGGCTATCTATTCAATTAGTAGTAAACACGGTGTTAATAACCTCTTTCAAATTGTTACACCCCAAAACCTCAAGGTCGCCAAAATCTAATCCCTGCAACACTTTCTCAGCTAACTTTGGCACGATGCACTTTTTATATCCAAGTTTCGCGACTGTACTTACCCTCTTTTCCATTTTCGGTACCTGCAGTTGCCAAAATCATTCGCTCAGCCCAAACATGTGCGTGTGTGTGTTTTTTTTGGGTAAAAGGGATTTTTCACCCTGGTAAAATGAGTGTGTGTTAACATATAAAGATATACAGAAATCTCACCATACGGAGCTCGCCACCAAGGTCAATTTCTCCAATGAATGCCACATGTTTCGGGATTGGGAACTCGAGGAAACTGGAGACCAGAAACAGGAATAGTTTTAGATATAAGATTCTGCAAATATAATCTGCAATGATAGAGAATTAGATAACATGCCTGCTACATATAGCTGCTGCAACTGCTAGATCACCAGCAGTTTCGGATAATGTGGCCCCACCAACTACACTCAAGAAGATTGCCTGTAATGTATAAGTAACAAATATTAGCTAAAACCGAGCCACAAAAATATTAGAATTTAAATAAATAAAGATGACCAATTTTCTTGAAAAATTTTAGCGAAACAGCAACTTACATTTGACTGGAGCTTGAGACCAGCTTGCTTCATAAGAACCTACAAGATAAAGAGCACCATAATGTAAAGACTCGGTGATTGTCTTGAACTATAGCTACTTTGTTGACTTACAGAAATAATCATATCAGCTTTGCCTGCTTGAACCCCATTCACTTGCCTAGAAAGCGAGGACCCTGGTGCACATAAAGCCTGAAAACAATTTTTCATACCATGAAGCAATTCTTATACAGTATATATCGCTCTTCAAGTTCATCGCATATAAATGCAGCAAAAATATATTTTTTTTCGTTAGCAGAGTAAGTAGTCTAACCCCGCTCGAGGTCAACCAAAATTTATCAATTAAAAGGCACCTGAATTTCTATGACAAATGTGCGAGAACCGTCCATAATTACAGCGATTGCCGAACCCGCCAAGAATTCTGAATCTGAGTGTTTCTCACTCATGAAAATCTCACTGGGATTCATGACAGCTTTTAATCCGCATGGGGACATTTCAAACACTCCAAGCTGAAAAAGAAATTAAGACATTGATCTTTTAACTAAACAGAAATATTTAATGTGATTCCTAGATTATACGAGTAGTGAACATACCTCATCTGTGGAGCCAAAACGGTTCTTAAACGCACGAAGAAGTCGATGAGATGAATATTGCTCCCCCTGTGGATAATCATGAAATAGGATTAAGCAGAAAAACAAATAGTTCAAGCTAATAATTAAGAATACATGCTACCTAATAAAATATAAACCAAACAGAAAAGGGTACCAACTTCCATATATAAAACTGCATCAACAATATGCTCCAAAACACGAGGTCCAGCTATGTCTCCTGACTTAGTTACATGACCAATCTGAGACAAATCCGAAAATTAATCAACATATTTCCTCCTAACAGATTTTAACATAAGATAATCAAAGCACAGAGGAGATAATAATCACCAAGAAAACGGGTACATTTGTCTTCTTAGCAAAACGGAGCAAGGCTGCTGTGCATTCTTTAACCTGCAAAACATCAACGTAAGCACATGTATAAGGTTCCACCTGATCATACCTAACAAAATGGATGTTTTTGAAGACAAATATTTACTAAAATCTAAAAGAAAAGACGAAACTAACCTGGTAGATACCTCCAGCACTTCCAGTGACTCCCATCAGATGAACAGTCTGAATAGAATCAACAATAAGAGCTCGCGGAGACAGAACCTGAGCTTTTTCCAAAATGTCCTGAAAATAACCATGATAAAACAGGTTCATTACCATATAATAAAGTATTAATTAAGCATACTTTGATATAAGCACCTCAATGTCGGTACTTGAATACAAGAACAGTTCGTCAGTGCTAATGTCCATACGATCTGCTCTGTTTCCAATTTGCTCAACACTCTGCATAAGAAGATCGTTAAATGAAATTGCTGTAACTTTATTGGAAGTAACGCTGATGGTGACACTTCATTGTTACCTCTTCGCCTGAGACATAAAGTACTGGAGCTGATTTGCCAATTTCTTTTCCTTCTGCTATAATTGATGCTATCTTCCATGTTTCAATATGCAAGTCAAGCAGACACTTCCATAAGCACGAGAAAGTACAAGTTTTCATATCAAGTAAAGAATACGATCTGTAATACCTGCAACATTAGTGTACTCTTCCCAACACCCGGATCACCACCAACCAAAACCAAAGAGCCTACAAAATCGAATAGTGCCTTAAGTAACTCTACCTTTTAAGATTATAGTTAAAATTGGTATAAGAACCATCTCCAAGGTGGCCTAGTCTGCTAGTCATAAGGTGTCCCCAAAGTCTCAGAATAGACCGGGGTTCAAACCTTGTTGGGTGAACATCTTGGGATGGCCAAGGAAAAGTCCGCAAACAGCCACGGGAATACCATTTCGGCCACATACATCAGGGCCATAGAGGCTCGACTTTCCCGGCTAACCTGATTAGGGATCCTTCTCTTTTACCCGTCTTAGTACCAAGACCACCACCAACACATAAGACTCTAACCGAACATTAAACATGAAACATGAACTTTGACTTAAAACATGAAACGATGGGGTGTGTAAAAAATTTGATTGTGTACCTGGCACAAGACCACCACCAAGAACCCTAGAAACTTCTTCTCCAAATAGTCCAGACCTGAACCACAACCAAGACACGTAGTCATATAGATACAATTAAAAGCTAGTTGTAGATGAAACATCATTCTGAGTGCTATTATAACTTGTGCAGTCAAACAGAAAATGAAATCAGCATGCATTTGCAACCGTAAGACTCTAACCGAACGTTAAACATAAACATATCACAAAACCAGCGGTTGGAAATCTGCGCTGCAAAGTGGAAACTAGATATTGAACTCTATGGGGTGTTTGGATGTGCATATTGAAAGTGGTATGTATCTGCTTTGAAGGTGTATAATCAATTTATATGGTTTAAACATTTTGGGCAAATTTTAATTAATTAAAAATAATTGAAACTAACTTAACCAAACATTTGAAAATCAGGGAGTTTTTGGCAGTTTACTTCATATAACTGTTTATCTGTAAATTGCTTGGTTTAAGCAGTTTCGAGCTTCTTAATTCACTTGCAAGGAATTAGATAAATCCCTTGTAGCTGCTATCGTCGTTTCAACAATTATAAAACAGATTATTTGATCCCCATATAATCGATACAAAAGGCTCTCACTCTGACTACAATTTTAAACACAAGGTCTGTTACTTTTGGACATATCAATCATCCATAACCATAAAAACATCATCTTTCAACAAACATAAAGCTAATTTTACAACGCAAATTCAACCGACTAAATCCCCTAATAACATCCCTCAACCTTAAAGGAGCAGCATACCAGCCTACTAACATTCCAACCCCGGAATCATATTTGTCAAAAAGGTTAAATTTTGGCTATAAAGATTCAGTCATATTGTACTACCCAAACACTAGCAAAAGGTACTCGAATCGATTACAAGTCCTAATCTTTAACACTAAACTTTTCTACAAGACTACAACTCAATTATTTCAACTATTTCAACAACATAAAACAAGCACATAACACTTAACAAACACACTTACAGCGGAAAGCGCCAATTCAACGGATTAACACCCTTATTAACATCCGTCAACCTCATCGGCACATTCTCCCCCGCCCCTTTCCCCAACCACCCCTGCACAATCTTCTCCGAAACCTGAAACCCGCTCGTCTTCCCCCCATTATCAACCACAACCTCCTTAAACTCCCTCATAGTCCCAACGCATTTACACTCTCTACAATAACCCCACCATTGTCCATCAGTCCACCCGCAATCACTACAAACCCATGAAACCTTATTCTTATTCTTACTCTTACCACCACCAAAAAACACCGTTTTTGGGCCCGTTTTCGGCATTAAACTACCGTACGATCTATCGTCTTGATGGGTTTCACTGGAATCTGAACTTGATGGTTGTGGGGTTTGAGTATTTGAAATGGGTATTCTTCTTGTGACAGTTCCACCACTTATGGGATCATAGAAAGTGGAAACTGTTGTGGGGTCTTTGATGAGTTTAAGGTTGGTTGAGTGGAATGTTTTATAGTGGAGTGAGTTTAAGGTTGAACGAGTGTATAATAAGGTTTGAAATGGTCTCATGATTATGTTTATGTTTGTGGTTTGCATATGATGATTGAAATGATGGGGTTTAAGGAGTGTATAATATTATGGTTAAGGGGTGGGAATTGGGGGTTTTGTGTTAGGGTTTATGGGGTTTGTGAAATTGGGGGTTTAAGGAAATATGAGGCGCCAATTTCAAAGAGGATGTAACAAATGGAGCAAAGGGCAAATGGTCGTCTTGCCTCTAGGTGTCACCATTTCAACGGCGTCCACACCTTAAAGCATGCGCAATGCAAAAACTAACAAAAGCTTTTTACTAATTTAAAAACCTGCATTGTATCAAAAGCTTTTTACAAAAACTTGATAAACCTCAAGTCTTTGCTAAAAACTTTCTCTCTTGATGTCTCATATCATTAAATGCATTAAATGGATTTAAGTCTTTTAAAGACTTGATGCATTGTAGATGCTCTAGAGCATCGCAAAATGCAAAAAGTTTTTAATGACTTTTTGCATTTAATGCATTTAATACATATCACACTTAATGTATAAAACTTTGATGAAAGATTTGTAGTTTAACAAGTCTTTTTTAAAAGCTTTTCAAAAAGTTTTTATTCCGATGCATTTAGAATAGTTAAAAGCTTTTGTTGGTTTTGCCATTGTGGATGCTCTTAGCCTCAACCAACCCCCATTTTACCATAGCCCACATCACATTAACATTTAAATGACATCTTAATAAATAAATAAATAAAGCACGTTGGTGGAGTAACGCACCATCGACAACGCCGTCGTTGCTGCGTTACAATACCCGATGCTCTTAGATTTTTGCAAAAGACTATTAGTACTTGATTTACTAAATTCACTGTATGCAAAATGCTATCGGCAACATTAATTGCCTCACTAGCTCAACCTCAGGGAGAATATGCGCAAAGTAATATTTAAGTTGTCTCAAATCTTAAGAACATAATCATTTTTGTTTCAAAAGTCTTAAAGAAAGAGCATCTTCGATGCTAGCAGAATGACTTGGTAGTATTTGAAAAAGTCATTTACACCATTTTTTGCATTGCATCAATAACTTGATGAAAGACTTTTTACTCAAAGACTTGATAAACTTTGGTTTAAGCAAAAGTTTTTCATCTTTTAAAGCATAGATTTGATCTTAATTTATTATATAAAACACTTAGAAAAGCTTATGATATAGCATTTTGCATTTGAGCAAATTTTAAGAATGACTTTTTGATTTGTAGAATACATTTAAATATTAATTGTATTAAATGTATCAAGTCTTTTATGATTTGGGTTTCCGACTCGACATTGCGAGCCGACTAATTCCAGGGCGAATACCTTTTTGGATAGCCCGGAGTCGGCGCAGGTGAACCTCTGTGGCCACAAGGGGATTAATTTTCTCCATGTTGGATTCGAACCCTTGACCTCCTCTTTGGAAGGCCGGTATTCTTACCGTTGAGTCACCCCTTGTGGTAAACTTGGTTCCACCGTTAAATTATAAGCCCTCATTAGTAGTGGCAATGATGTGTGTTTAAGGAGGTAAATGAGTGGTGGGTATGGACAAAACAAAGGGTGAGTTGTGGGAGTTNAAAAAAAAAAAAAACGTTTTCCTTGAATGTATGTGGTCGGAAAAATGCGTTTAGTCTTGTTTAGCGTTTTTTTGGATGTGTTTGCCGTTTGGTTACTTTTTGTCTTGATTTCGTCTCTGGTGGTGGTGGTCGTGACAATGGGTGAAAGTAGTTGGGGTCGAATGGGTTTCTAGCTATGACTCAAATGTGTTTCTAAGGTAAAAAATCAAAAGGCATCCAAATAACAATAAAGACAAACAAGTCTATTTTTAGTACTAGTTTGTTTGATAGGCTTACATATAACTTTATTACTTAAAAAATGACACATTCATGATTCCCATTTTGAGTGACAATCGCGATGTTGACATACACACCCATAAAACAAGGTATGTCGATACATACAAAACTAAAGTGTTGGTTGTTTACTAAGAGAGGTTCAATATAAATATGATTTGTACATCTAAATATGCGTGAATATTTGAACTCAGAATCAAATAACATTGTTTGTTATTTTTGTATAAAAATATTAAATAGTATAAATATAACGCGGTTTCATTCTTACTGCACATATACGTTTATAGACATTAAATATAACATTTGACTCATAAAACTAACAAATCCTATCAACATAATAAGATGTGTTAAAACAAAACTTTCAAAGATATTCTATAAACTAGTCGTATATTGTTGATATTATACTCGCATGTTGCTTAACGTCTACCAATTTGTAAATGGTCACTATCAATTGACTAATAATGATATGATTGAGAAAAAAGTAAAATACTTTTTAATATACTTAACATTGTCATTTAACAACTAAAATATTTTCAAATAAAAAAATTCAATTTTATGCTCAAAAGACTTTGTTTGACCATTTTCTCATCATCATATTATCATCTTTAACATTTTTTGTTTAGCAGAAAAAAATAATGACGTAATCTACTTAAACGTATTATCAATACGAAAGGAAAAGTTAATAAAATATATAATACACAATTTAAAAAAAGAAAGAAATAAAAACTAATGTAAAAGAGTAAAAAAGGAAAAAAGAAATAGTTATTACAGCCTTTGACTGCAAAAATGGACCTAGAATTTTCGAAATAGTGTTGCACAAATTTTTTTCTATCATAAATACAAAAGTTCTCACCATAGTTTTTTTAGCTAAGCTACAGTTGCACTAAAAAAATAACACAAATAACAAAAAATGACACCTTACGGAAAAGGTTACCCTTCACGACCAGATCGGGCCACCATGCCACACCTGGCAACCATGTAAGTCTGTCCTTGCAATTTGACCGCCTTGAACGAGGAAAAAAACGTACTTAATGACCAAAATACCAGCGCATCTAAATGAGTTAGATTAAGAAGTTTTAAGAATCATTTTTTTTAAAACGCTTTATTCTCCTACCTTTCAAACGTAATTTTGGTATCTGATTCTTTCAAAACAAAAAAGAAATACCTAAAATCTACATTAAAACATAAGACCAAAAAACAATCCACATGTTTAATTGTATACCGTTTCTTTTTATTAGTTAATTTTCAGTTTCATTAATAGTTTAAAGCATTCATAAAAACGTTAAGCTTTCACCAAAAAACAAATATCTTCAAAACCAGCTCAGCTTCTGTAAGTCTTTATTTACCCTTTATATTTTGTCAAATATAAGATCATATATACATTTACGTGTAAAATCCTTCAAGGGTTTTGTTAAATCCTTCATTATCTCAAATGGGTCATGATCAAAATTTTATTTTTTGATGTTTAGATGGCTGATAATGAAGATCATAAAGAAACATACATGAAAGCATGTGCATGGTGGCGCTAAATATGAAATTTGTTTAAGATTTTTGCTTTTGATATAATATGGGAGATGATAAAAGAGATATATCGCCGTTGATATTGAAATTTGGCGCGGCTTTAGCGTTGTCTATTGGTGGCGTTGTTTATACTATGATGATAAACAAAAGAAATAAGGGTTCTCAATCAGGTTTGTGTTGTTTAAAGGTTTTTTGTTTTTGTTGGAATTATTATGTTCATGTTTATTGATGATGAATGTTTTTTTAGATTGTAATAAGAAGGTGGATTCGAGGGGAAATAATCTCCAGTTTGATCCTCTAGCAACCGATAAACATGTAAGATTTTGTTCCTATATTTGATTGTTGAACGGGTTTTGGTGGTTGAGATTAGGATAATAAGATGTTTAGGATTTGCTTATTATAACTGCTTATACTTTCTGGAATAATCATACAGAGAGTTTGGACATGATCGTTCAAAAACTGTTTGTTTCACCCTCAAAATTTCTTATCTACCAAATCAAAACGTAATACGTAGATACCAGTTCTAATAAGAAATCCCAAACACCCCTGAAAATGTTTTTAGGAATAATAATCATGTACATACTTTACAAAATGATGTTTACTAATTACTATACATGGCTTCACAAAATATTTGTGTACTGATACAATGGTTGCAGAAACTCAAAAGTTTAAATATCATTATCGATTTTCGATTTGAAATAAGCTCATTATCCAATAAAAGCATTGTTTTTTACTTATAGCTTGAAGATGAAGGAAGATGTGTCTTTTTGTGGTATGTGACATGATTTTTAATTCATGTATGACATTCTTTTGCTTGCAAATTAGGCAATTCTTTCCTTTTCTGTAATGAATCTTTGCCTCATATTTACTCTGTATTTCCCAAAATACCCTTTTGTTTAGCTGACTACAATAGATCAGGTTAGAAAAGTATGCACATCTAGCATTATTTACGTTAAGAATCCCAGTTGTTCAAAATTATGCAGGAGGAGTTGCATCATTCAAACAATTCTGTTATTGAATCGCCCAAAGGATATTCACACGAGGAAGAGATCAAAAGCCTAAGAAACACAATCAGAATTCTAAAAGAAAGAGAGAGTAACATGGAGATCGAGTTACTCGAATACTATGGTCTTAAAGAGCAAGAAACTGCAGTCATGGAGCTTCAAAACCGTCTTAAACTCAATAACATGGAGGCTAAAATTTATACTCTCAAGATCGAGTCTTTAGAGGCACAAATGGCTGATTATAGGAAATGTCTAGCGGATCTTGAAACTGCACGAGCCAAAATAAAGATGCTAAAAAGGAGACTTAAGTCAGAATCCGAACATAACAAGAAACAAATCTTGGATATCCAACAACGGGTTCAAAAAATGCAGGAAGATGAACATGAGCGCGAAGCAAGTCTGCATAAACTAAAAGTGTTAGAATCAGAAGTTGAGGAATTGAGGAAATTCAACCATAATTTGCAGCTTGAAAAGACCGATTTGGCTCAAAAGTTTGATTGTGCTCAAATCCTTGCTACATCCGTCTTAGAAGATAGTGAAGTAAGTGTATTAATCATTCTCTTGTCTAATTTAACAGATGGTTTTGTGTCATGTTTGTGCCATTTTTAACAGAAATAACCCTTAATAACCGTTTTTTCGAAAAGTAAGTTGGGATTTATAGAAATAACCGTTTCTTTTATCTCACGGGTTAATGATTAATTATGCAGTCAGAAAAAGTAAGAGAAGAAAATCAGAACTTGAAGAAACATAACGAAGATCTATCAAAGGAAATCGAGCAACTTCAAACAAGCAGATGTGCTGATCTTGAGGAACTTGTGTACCTTAGATGGATCAACGCGTGCTTAAGATATGAGCTCAGGAATTACCAACCGGGACCTGGTAAAACAACTGCTAGAGACCTCAGTAAAACATTAAGCCCCAAATCAGAAGAAAAGGCCAAACAATTGATTCTTGAATATGCCAATAAAGAAGGTGGTGGTGAAAAGGGTATAAATATACACGAAATTGACTCTGATCAATGGTCAAATTCTCAATCTTCTATTACAGATCTCGGGGAGTTTGATGAATCATTTATCGACGATGCATCATCTCANATAAGACAAGTAATGGACAAGACTACTAGTGGTCACCACTACACACACTACTTTTCACGCGTGGAGCAACCAAATTGCACTATCCGGTGGTGCAGACCACATAATGATAATAAATATTTTGTTCGTTGGTGAGTATGTTTGTGTTTTCGGGTGATATACGTAAATTTTAACGAATGTGATAATCGTTACGTGAGTAAAGATAGTGAGAAATTGTAAGAAAAGATGTTGATGTGACACCGATGTAAAGCTAGTCAGACTACCACCACTCCATTGAGCCAAATAATGACTTGTACTATGGGAAAACATTATGAAGAGTTCTCATCTTTAAAAGCCACAGAAATATATGGAAGTATTTATTAGAAGATTGGTGCTTGGCTGCAACTGTATATTTTGTTATGGCAAGAGGCAGAAAAACACAAGGCTATTTCAAAATTGGTGACAGAAATGGTGGATGCTATTAGTTGGAGACGCTACTATGGATTGCCATTAAATGGAGATGGATGAATTTGTTTGCGTTAAAGATCTGTTAAAGATGTTGAGAGGGTGTTATGGACATGTTGCAGATTGAAAGAGCCAAGAGCAAAATTGAGTAATGATGGGTTTTTTTAGTATGCTGTGAATTCTAGTTCAGGTTCATAGTTTGATTCAGTTATATTGTATTAAGAATTAGGATATAGAAGCTTGTTTTGTCAAGTTTTATTTGTAACAAGTCTGGGTAAAATACATGGGACATGTCCATGTGAGTTTTACAAGAGTCTTGTTTTTCTTTTTGTGATTAATAATATTTCTCCTTTCAAAAAAAATAAAAATAAAATAATGACTTGTAAAGATAGTGAGAAATCTGTTTTATTTCAACAAAACGGATAAGGTTTTTCTAGTGTTTTGAAACCCGGTTCGACCCGGCCGGTTGAACTGTTTTTAGCCGAAAAAACGGGTCAAAATGAACCGCTTCTTCGAGGCTTGAAAACCGACTTTTACCCGTCGAGTTTTATGTGACCAGGTTAACCCAGTTCACCAAAGTCGCCCATGATTGATATTTTTCTTCTAATTTTATTTTAGCAAATATATATGACGAGTTAGGATTAATCGTGGTGATAGATAATGTTGTTTTTAAGTTTAAAACTTGTAATCTCGTTGAATTGCATCTGTTTGGTATTGTACACTATATGTTTTATACTCTCTATTATGCGATTGGTATTGAATTTTTAAGGTTTTGCGTATGTTTGATATTGAATATTAAAGGTTTTACAGGTGTTTGATGGCTGAGGAAAACCAAATTTACCCGGTGGTCGAACCAGTTGAAGCAATAACCCGGTGACTAAACCGGGTCAAGTCGTGACCTGGTTTAAAACATTGGGTTTTTTCCTTTCATGTTACCCAAAGAAATAAATAAACCCTTTTTTAACTCAGATGTACACGACATCACCGCAAACTTCAATCAAAATTTCCTCTTTCCCTCTATAAATAAAACAAATCATTTCTTCTTCATCATAACAGAATAACCAACTCTTTCACACACACACACAGTTCGTTAACAATGGCAGAAACCACCCATCTCCAACCACCATTACCATCACACACATTCTCACTGTACGCCGGAGACCTCCACCCTGACGTGACAGAACTCGATCTGTACAATCTGTTCTCAGTAATCAGCCCATCACACACTGTTCGTCTCTGCAGAAACCAAACCACTCATCACTCCCTTTGCTATGCTTACATCAACTTCTTCTTCCCTCATCATGGTACATTTTCATTCTTTTCTCATATGGGTTCTTCATTTTACTAAATCTTGTTTCTGGGTTTTGTTTATTTTTTTATAATTTTCACATTTTGTTTGATTCTTGAAAATGGGTTTTTTCATAATAGTAAATCTTGTTTCTGGGGTTTCAATTTTATTGACTATTTTTTGCTGTAATTAATTACTTTTAACATTTTCTATGAATTTTGATGATGGGTTTTTAGCTTTACTAAATCTTGTTTCTGGGTTTTATATTTTATATGGGTTTAGGGTTTAATGAAAAAAAATTCAGTTTTTTTTATTGAATATTGTAAATGGGTTAAATCTTGTTTCATGGGTTTTTTATTTATTTATAATTTTCACTGTAATCAGTTAAGTTTCACATTTTGTTTGATTCTTGAAAATGGGTTTTTCATTTTACTAAATCTTGTTTCTGGGAACTTTATTTATTTATTTATTTGAATATTTTCACTTTTTGTTTGATTATTTTTTGTGGGTTATTGATATTTTTCATGATGATCAATTACATTTTTTATTTTTTATGGTTTCGTCATTTTAGTAAATATTGTTTTGGGGTTTTAATTTTATTTACTCTTTAATGGGTTCTTGAATTTACTAAATCTTGTGTGAATTCTGTTTATGTGGTCTTTTAATCTTTTTAGTCGGTTTTTTTAATTATATGTTGTTAAACTGTTAATATACTTAATCTTGGTTGGTTTTCGACAGCTGCTACTGCTTTGCGTCAATTGAATCACACTGTACTGAAAGGAAAACTGATACGGATAATGTGGGTTCAGACTGATGCGTTTTTGAGGAAAACGGGAATAGGGAATCTGTTTGTGAAGAATCTTGCTGTGGATATTGATGTTGGTAAACTGAAAGATGTTTTTGGGGTGTTTGGGAGGATTATTTCGTGTAAGATTGCTAAAACTGATGACGGAAAGAGTAAGGGTTTTGGGTATGTTCAGTTTGACTCCGAAGAATCTGCTGCAGAGGCTTTACGTGCGTTGGATGGATCTGTTCTTGATGGAAAGATTTTGTAAGTCTACTTTTTAGTTGTTTTATTTGTTCATGATTATACCGTGATTTTGTTTCTTGATTGCTTTTGTGTTTAATGATGCATATAGATGTGTAAGTGTTAGTATCTTGCAATGCGTAAGTAGACTTTTTACTTGTTTGATTTGTTTTTGTGATTAACGATACGTATAGATGTGTAAATTGGTATTTTTGACAAACATATTCGTTTTAGTCGATTATTACTGGATATGATGTAAATTTGCTGTATATTGCTTTTGATTGTACCTACTTTGATTGTTTATCTTTCATGTTTGTCTTTGTTTGTATAGATTTTTCTTAAAGTAACTTTGTGACTTTAATTGGTTCCGACTTTAAGCATATAGTTCCTTGTTATTAGTCCTTCTGTTAATTGATTGTTTTCGCGATTAATGATGCTAATGGGGGGTGTAGAGGTTAGTGTAAGCTTAATAATTGTTCGATTCTATATGGGATTTGATGCCTATTTACTTTATAATGAACCTGCATTTGCTTGTTTCTGATTTATGTACCTGGTTGTATATGTGTTTCTTGTAATCAATCGACTATATATAAACTGAGTTGATTTTAAATATGTAAGGACCATTTCTGATGTTTTACATTTTGTTCTTGTTTAGAACTGTTGCAAAATATCTGAACAAAAGTGAGAGGAAGGAACCCCAGTTTACAAATGTGTTTGTGAAAAATCTTGATTTGGATTTCACTGAGAGTTCCTTGATAGAGAAGTTCTCGGAATATGGAAAGGTCACGAGTGCTGTGATTGTAAATGATGCTGAAGGGAAATCAAGAGGGTTTGGATTCGTCAATTTTGAGTCACATGAGAATGCTAAGAAGGCCATAGAGGCTCTTAATGATGCAGAAATTGGTAATGACGTATATACAATTGTTAGTTTAGATGCGTTTTCTTGTTTTTCAGAAAGATTTTGACATTAGTTTTTCTATGGATCAGGTTCTAAGAAATGGTTTGTTGGAAAGGCTATGAAGAAATCTGAAAGGGATGCAATCTTAAAACGTGCTCATCAAAAACAAAAACCAGACTTCTTAAATCTGTTGGTGAGAAATCTTGCTACTTCTGTCAACGAAACCGACCTCAGAGAAGTTTTTGGAGCGTTTGGACGTGTTACNAATAAAAGAATAGGTTGTAAGTTGAGTGGGAGTGACCAAAACAAATGTATGGTGAATAGGAGTGAGTGAAAATAAGAGGAGAGAGAAAGCTGTGGTGCGCTGAGGTGGCGATGAGTGACTCACCACCACTACTTTTAGCCTAAGTAACGAATTGAAACTGTAAAGTTCTTTTTCATCTTATCAAATGACAAAAAACACGTAAATAATTGAACATTACTCGAAGTGTATGCTCGTATCTATTGAATTTTTTATTTTAGAACGGCACCACATTTGAAATCCGAACCTCCGAGTTAAACCATCCAAATAGGCAGGCCCCGGGACCCGAACCACTAGGAGAAACCCGCGAAGTAAAACCCTTGAACTCACAGCTTTGCATTAAAAAAATCGGATTTTTTTTTTGTCACTTGCGAGACTCGAACCCGAGTAAAACCCTCCTGAAGCTCCTATCTCTTTAATTTATTCACAAATCTTTTATATAATAAAACAAAACCCCTATTGGGAATTTTTCATTTCAAAAAAATTGGAACCATACCTTATTTAGTAATAATTTTATTTAAAAAAAAGATTATTTTCTTATTAAGTAACATTTTATATTTATCCATAACACAAGTAGAAGATAAATACAAAAAATATAGATAAGATATTTAAAAAAAAGATTATTTTCTTATTAGGTAACATTTTATATTTATCCACAACACAAGTAGAAGATAAATACAAAAAATTGCAATTAACAAAAGGATTAAAACACCTAATAAGGTTTCTGATTTCAGACCTATTGCTTGTTGCAATGTTCTTTATAAATGCATAAGTAAGGTGTTGACTAATAGAATCAAAGAAGTTCTTGGACATTTAGTAAATGAGAACCAGAGTGCTTTTATTGCTGGTAGACAGATAACAGATAACATTTTACTAGCTCAAGAATTGTTAAGAGGGTATAATAGAAAGCATAAGGTGAAAAAATGTGCTCTTAAGATTGATTTGCAGAAAGCTTATGACACTTTGGATTGGCAGTTTCTAAAGAGTGTACTAGAACAGTTTGGATTTCATAGTAAAAATGGTAGGATGGATCATGACTTGTGTTACAACTACCAAGTTTTCTTTAAATATAAATGGGGAGAGAATAGAATATTTTGAAGGAGGTAGAGGCTTAAGACAGGGTGATCCAATATCCCCCTACCTTTTCACTATGGCTATGGAAGTTTTCAATTTACTTTTGAGAAGAAATATAGACAATGCAGAGAATTTTAAATACCATCAGGGTTGCAAAAGTCTTAAAATCACACATTTGGGGTTTGCAGATGATTTAATTGTGTTCAGTCATGGTGATGTGCAATCTGTAAAGGTTATCAAAGATACATTAGATGAATTCAGTAAATTATCTGGGCTAAAAGTTAATATGCAGAAGAGCACTATTTTTTTTGGAGGGTTGTCATTACTAGAACAAGAGAGAATAGTACAAATTCTTCCTTTCACCATTGGAAAATTGCCAGTTAGATATCTAGGGGTTCCTTTGATTACTAAAAAGCTGGGAGTTAAGGATTGCAAACCTCTGATTGATAGAGTTAGAAATAGAGTTCAAGATTGGAGAAACAGAAACTTAACTTATGCAGGTAGACTTCAATTAATTGCATCAATACTGTCTTCAATGCAAGTGTACTGGGCATCTGTATTCATTCTTCCTAAAGCTGTGATTAAAGAGATTAATAAATTGCTAAAAGGATTTATGTGGTGTCAAGGGGAATTAACAAAAGGTAAAGCTAAAGTCTCATGGGAAAACATTTGCAAACCAAAAGATCAGGGTGGCTTAGGAATAAAAAATTTGCAGATATGGAATGAAGTTTTAATAATGAAACATCTATGGAATGTTGCTGCAAAAAAGGATACATTGTGGGTTAAATGGATAAGTGAAGAGAAACTGAAAGGAAGAAGTATATGGGAAGTGTCAATTGATAAGAAGAACAGTATTGGATGGAATAATATTCTAAAGCTTAGGGAGAAGATTAGAATGCATGTTGGTTACAAAATTGGTAATGGCAAGTCAATTTCTGCATGGCATGATAGATGGTGTAATGAGAGTCCTTTAGGGAAATGTACAATGCAAGATTAAATGGTGATTGCACAGTGGATAAGATAATTAACAATGGAGCATGGTGTTGGCCTGATGATTGGTTTAACAAATTCCCAAAACTCAGAAACATTCAAATCCCTACACTACTTAATGACACNTTAAAATGCGTGCAATATGAAAGTGGACTAATAAATTTGGGACGGAGGGAGTAGGATTTGCATGAGTCGTTGTTATAAGCACAATTGCGTATATTTGTTTCCATATCACGGTAACTCGTCCTTACATTTGATATTTATATTATCGTTAATAATAATTTAGCAGTATTTAATTTTAAAACCCGTGTACGCACGGGTTAAACCTATAAAAAAGAATAACACAAGTCCTTATTGAACACACATTGAACATATAAAGTTTATGAGATATAAAGTCTAAGAGGGTATTTGTTTATTTTTAAAGTTATTAAAAAACATAGAAACTTATAACATATAATTTATTTAAAATTCAATCACTAACATTTTATTAATTACCCCATCTTTTTTAAGTTTTTGTTTTCATAAATTTGACACATATGTTTTTATGTTTTTTTTCTTCACCAAACTTTTACATCAAATTTATCAATGTTGGACCAATATTTTTCAGTTTTGATTTTCAACTAGTCAATAAAAATGCCCGATTATGTCATGTGTTAAAATAGAACAACCTGATTGGTTATTTTTTTTTAAAATAAAATTACTTAAGCAAAATACTTTTTAAATGATGTAATTATTTTATAAAAAATGTACACTAGTAACAAAATTCAAAGACTTATTTTTTACACGAGATATATATGTTAAATTCCCAAAACTCAGAAACATTCAAATCCCTACACTACTTAATGACACTATGGATAAAGTGGAATGGATTACAAATAATGGTCAAAGAACAGAGTTTGCAATCAAAGTGGTGTGGAAGGATTTATGTTGTGATGGTAACAAAGTGATATGGAATGATTTGGTTTGGTTCTCACAGAGTATTCCTAAGCACTCTTTTATCCTTTGGATGGCAATTAAGGGTAGACTGATGACACAGGATAGAATTGCAGTATGGAATTCCAATGGTGATATGAAATGTGTCTTCTGCAAACAGTGTCTGGATTCCCATGAACACTTATTCTTCTTGTGCCCTTATACTAATCAAGTGTGGAAAGAAATGCAGAAACTAATGGACAAACAGTTTTCAGACAAATGGGAAAACATTATTGAAGAGTTCTCATCTTTAAAAGCCAACAGAAATATATGGAGTATTATTAGAAGATTGGTGCTTGGTGCAACTGTATATTTTGTATGGCAAGAGAGAAACACAAGGCTATTTCAAAACTGTGATAGAAATGTGGATGCTTTAGTGCAGAGTACTATGGATTGCATTAAATGGAGATTGATGAATTTTGTGGTTAAAGATACTGATTCTGTTAAAAATGTTGAGAGGTTATGGAATGTGCAGATTAAAAGAGCCAAGAGCAAAATTGAGTAATATGTTTGTTTTAGTATGCTGTGAATTCTAGTTCATGTCATAGTTTGATTCAGTATATTGTATAGAATTAGGATATAGAATGCTTGTTTTGTCAAGTTTATTTGTAACAAGCTCTGGGTAAAATACATGGGACATGTCCATGTGAGTTTTACAAGAGTCTTGTTTTCTTTTTGTGATTAATAATATTTCTCCTTTAAAAAAAAAAAAATGATTAAAATTTTTAAATAATTATTTCAAAAAATTTTTAAAAAAAAAAAAAAAAAAAACTCGCGCGTGCGCGAGCATTATAACTAGTTAACAATACATATGAATGCTGACAATACTTTTATCTAAATATTTATTCTTATTGCTCAATAACTATAGTGAATACTCCTTATATCCTTTTTATTAACTTGAAGGATACTTTAGGCTAACAAGTATCCGTGAGTTACGACAGCGAAAACTTTAAAATATAAATTTCCAGGAACCATGTTTCTTAATTTAATAAGTTTTTGTGACGAATATCGAGAATTTCATATCGCATATTTTAACTCTTTAACTAAATGACAATGTTTTTCATTACAATTATGATAATAAGTATTTTAGTGAGCAATGCATTTCCGTTGTTCAAAATGACAATTTTGATTTATATAAAGTTAAGCTTTGTGTGTAGGGGTGTTCAAAAAAATCTATGAAACCGACAAACCGAGCCGACCCACTCACTCTGAAACCGCAAAAAATGATAACCAAGAAACCGAATCCAGAAAAAACGTCTTATCACGGTTCGATTTCGGTTTTATGTTCAACTATTCGCGGTTACCCGAACCAACCGTGTTTAATATATACATGTAGTTTTTAACAAAATATTAATAAAAATGTACAAGTACTAATTTAGTATTTTATTTTTACATGGCTTGGTTACCAAATGCTTTGTATTTTGTGTTTAATTTGATTGCACCTTAAGATTTATTAGTTATGATGCTTAATATTGTATTTATAAAATGTCTTATTACATCAAATGGAAAAATGTCATCCTCTCTTACATCTAATATAGATAATATGAAGTTTTACGTATAAGAAAATACTAAAGAATAGACATGCATGGACATACAATTCATCATATATGTCATTTTTGTGTAAATGTTTATTTATGCATGCATGCGTGCATGGATGGACGTTGTTTTTGTTTTTTAACGGCAACTAACTATCTCATAATTTTTATATCACAAATTTATCTCACATATTTTAAGCAGGACTTGAGTCTACAATCATTTAGCTAGAAAGTTTCTCACGCAACTTAAATACCATTATGACACTTGATAAATGAATGGACGTTGTATAGAGGTTTGTATGTTCGGTATCTTTTTATGTGCATATGGCATGTGTGTGTGAAAGCAATATCAAGATAAATAAAAGTGCATTTCGTAAAAGTCTTAAGAAACGTGTCTGCTCGGAAATTCCAGGAAAATACGAGAGAAGAAATAACTTGAAAATGAGAGGGTATTGACTAACAAATTTCATGAATTTTTTTCCAAGCATTTCTTGATTTCTTTGTAGTAACTAGTACTGGAATTGAACTCAAACATAATATTGTTCAACTTCTACTCTGTTTAGCTATAAATCACAAATAATAAGCGATCTTCATATCCTTTAGTTATTCACTTCGTTGTGAGGATCTGCAATTACAAGCTACAACAATTCATATTCACGTTTGAAGTACAAATAGCTCTTGTACACGGTCAAAGATTCTGGATTGCAAATTGTTTTTAAAAAAATAGTAAAGATAATTAATAATTTTAGAGAGTGAATATTGTTTGAGACGTACTGTTGGTAAGACAATGAAGATGACAATTATAGTTTATAAGTCTTTAGTTATTTGCTCAAGTTATAGTTAATAGATTATTAATCATTTAGTAATTTATAATGCTTTTGGCAGGTCAACTTTTGTAACAGTAATGAATTAATTACTTTATTATAACAAAAAATAATTGAAATTGTGGTCCATTAAAAGTACACCATTATTGTAGGCCAGACCATGTTAAGATGAATGTAAAGAAAACGAGTTAGAAGTACCCGCCGCGTTGCGGCGAGGTAACCGCTATTTTCGTAATACGGTGTTCATTTTATTTAGGAACGTGTAAACTTAACGAATGTGTATTAGTTAATTTATGACATTGTAAGAATTATCGCAGTTTCGTTTGATTTTTTGCGGTTTTTATAGTTCTATACTTTTGTATCCGTTCTCTAGAATAGCAATGGTAAAGTCCAATTTCGTTCTTTACATACCAATATTTTTGTCTATGATCGACAATTGTGAATTGCTTGGTCCCAACCTACGCATATGGATCTCAAAGTTACAGGCAGCCCAATAAGCAAAAGGCTTGTATGCCTCAGTAACAATATTCTGAAGCTATATTTGTAGTTGTCGTACGACGTCTTTTTTGGAATTATTGTTGTGTCGGGCACCAGTGTGTTGCGGCGGGGCTAATTTTGACCGTTATAGTTTTTAAAAAATTTAGGATAATTTTAAAGTTATTTGATAAGTTAGGGGTGCATTTTGAAGTTCTTTTATTTAGAAACTATATATATATATTAAACTTCAACATTTTTTATAAAACCGTCCGTGCTTCAAAAGCATATCAATATTGGGCTTATTTTGTTCGTTATCGAGAGACTTTTTTGCCAGTATTTTTTTTATTCAAGAAACCGGTAGATATCTGTTAGATATTTGGCAAATAAAGTTTGTTATATAAAAAAGCCGTAAATATTANTTTTCTCAAGTAGTAACGTCTGGATCGTTTCATTGGCCAAAACTTTTAATTACAAAATATAGGGAATATTATTATTTTATGTTTGTTGGAAGATTATTGTGAATTGTAATATATAGAGAATATCACAAGACACTTGATTATTGACATTACTTACATTACTCATGTCGCATTTGAATGACAAAAAAGATTATAACATAAATTTAAGTTTCATTAATTACCTAGTCTTGTAAAGAAAAGATAAGAAAGAATTATCACATAGATTTAGAACCTTATTTATTCACAATACTTGCACCAAATCTCAATAAAAAAAAATATAAACCATGGCAATAAGCAAAATTCATCCTATTTAATCACACTAAAATTTAAGCAATTAGTTAACCCCAAAACTCAACTCTTTTATAAACCCAAAATTCAACTTTAATATAAAAAAAGTTAGATGTATTTAAATGAATATCACACGTTAATATTTGTTAAAAACTTATAAATAAATTAGTTATTCATATAACCAAAAAAGACTTCAGTTTTTACTATTTCAGTAAAAACAATACAAAATCATGGTTACATATCTTCCATCAATACATGTCGACACTTGAATCATTGATATGTTCCTTCAATTGGTGAATAAACATGCTTTGTTTCACGTGATCATGTTTCATGATTTATACAATTTGAGGATTCAACATTCTTTGCAATTCACGAGTTGTTGAAAAAGATATATATATATATATATATATATATATATATATATATATAGTATATTATATATATAATATATATATATATTATATATATATATATGGATGCTTGGCTACAATTATTTAGCCAATTGGCTACAATACCATCAAAATACAACAGAAATGAATCAGGGACACAGAAAGGAAGTCACGGGACCCACAGAAGGACTCATGGGACCCCACAGTTTCGTAGCACATCATTGTAGGCAAATGCTACAATGCAATGTAAGCTAATATTTCCTATTATATAATACTATATATATATATATTAATATTACCTAGTACTTATCTATACATATATAGGGGGGGGCGTTTTGTGGGTACAGAGCTTAAATAGATAAATAAGTACACATGTGAACCGTTGGATCAAAATGATATATGGATTAGGATATCTTAAAGTAGATGAGTGGCACAATTGTAAATAAGTGAAAGACAATGGGCATTTGTGTACCAATTTTTTATCTATCCTTATGTGGTGTTGATGATCTTCTCTCAGTTTACTAAAAAAAATTGGTATCAACATTACGATCCCCAATTCAAATATATCATGAATTCAAAATTAACGTATCATAATCCCAAAAAACGAGCAATCAATCAAAAATCCCCAAATCTTCGTTCTACATTTTTTTTTATATACAGTTAGCAAAGGTGTATTTGCAAAAGTATTAGAAACCAGTTAGCAAGGGAATGAAGAAGAAATAGTGCTTGGTAATTGATACATTATTTATTTATTTATTTATTTATTTATTTTTATTCAGTCATTGTAGGTTGTATGTTAAATTAGTTGTTGGATTTTGGTTTCAGTCCGACGGAAAGTTGTCAAATCATAGACGACTAAACAAAGATAATAAGGAATATGAAACTATCGATCTAACTCTTGATGGAGATAGTGAAGACGAACAAGGTATTGTGTATTTATTCTTAAAAAATATACGTTTTTAATTATTGGGTAGTGAGTGTGTTGATTTATGTGTAGTAGCTACTTGTTGTGTATGACTTGATTTGGTTGTGTAAGGTTCTGACTTAACTTATGTGTATGAGTCCAATGTGTTGTGGAAGGTACTTAGATAAATATAAGTTTCATATAGGTTTTGAGAATAAGCTATTAGATGAGCATGTGTACTAGTGTATGGCTGTTTTTGAAATAAGCTAGTTGTTGATTATGTGTATTAGTTGAAGTAATATATTGGGTATTGGTTATTAGGTGTTTTGAAGCAAACTACTTATAGTGGTTGTGTATTGTAGATATAGTCAGGTGTTTTGATTATGTGTTGCATAATTGCTTCTAATTGATTATGTGTATTAGCTACTTAGATATATTAGTTTTTTGTGTAGTAGCTATGTATAATTGTTTTTGTGTATTAGCTATGTATAGATGTTTTTAAATATTAGCTATTAGGTGAGTATGTGTGCTAGGTAATTATGTGTATTAGTTGGAATAAACTTATGGGTGTGTAATGATTCATGTGTATTAGTCGCATCAGTGTGTACTAGTTGCTAAGGTTTCATGTGCATCAGTTGAATACATGATTTCTAATAGTTTTGTGTGTGTTAGTTTATTAGGTTTAATCATGTGTTTTTTTAGTATACTAAAGAGTGATAGTTTATTAGATGCGGTGCATTTATGTTTGGTAGTCTAGAACATGTGTCTTGGTAGTCTGCAACTTATGTGTTTGCTGGGCATTGTCTGTTTGGTTTTCTGCAAAATGAGGTTTGGTAGGCTGCAAATTGATTGGTAGTATACTACTTTTGCAAATTGTGTGTTTGGTGAAGTTAATTTATGTGTTATGGTTTCGAAATTGTGAACTGATGTGAAATTTTGCAACCTATGTGTTTGGTACATATGTTTATTTATAATGAAACTACATCTGTAACTTCCCTTTTTTATGTATATCAGATCTCTTATCGGGTTCGGGTTCGGGCCGGGTCAACCCGACCCTACTGACACCCCTACTTGGCATCACTGTTTTTTTGCTGATGTGTCGTCTACTTTCTTTGTTGTTGGAGGAATTGTGTTCGCTGGAGATGGTTACATTGAGGAGCTTGTGGGACAGCACCTGACCTCATTGTCATCTCCAAGTTTTGTATCATAGGCACTAGAAATCATAAAAATTTGATACAATATTTGTGAGAATCCATACACACTACTAGAGATTGTGAAATAGAGCCCCCTTAATAGTTTTAGTGAAAAACGGGCTCTAAAGGAATTCCGTGTTCTTAAAAAGGAAATAGAGCCATGTTTTCTTGTACAAAACCGGGCTTTATGTTGAAAAACATTAGAGTCATGTTTTCTTGAACAAAACCGGGCTCTATTCCTCTTATAGAACCATGTTTTGTAGTTTGATAATGAATAGGTACTATCTACAAATGATGGTGCTACAATTCTCAAGATGTTAGACGTTGAGCATCCAGTTGCCAAGGTGATCCATGGAAATTTGTACCTAGTTGCCAAGATGTTAGAC
This sequence comes from Artemisia annua, assembly GCA_014162995.1. Classification (NCBI taxonomy): domain Eukaryota; kingdom Viridiplantae; phylum Streptophyta; class Magnoliopsida; order Asterales; family Asteraceae; genus Artemisia; species Artemisia annua. The sequence goes on from LBNU01033195.1 coordinate 37,207, forward strand.
GTTGAGCATCCAGTTGCCAAGATTCACCCGACATCTGTAATATGTGGATACAGAGTGAGTGTTATCTATTCGGCTACCTAGTGATACTGTTTAAAAGTACTCACAAACATTTTCTTTCTCACTTATTTTTCCTTTATGCTGGCAGCTTGCAGTGCAAGAATCATGCAAGTATATTGAAGATAAGCTGGGAGTTAAGTGATGATTATCATAGCGTTATATCTCAGAAGCGATTTCTTACTAGAATTGAAGCTGAGGTATGACATTTTAATTTTAGACTTCAGAATTTTGTTTGGTTTATAGTTTTTTGGTTAAAATTTGTTTGATGAAAGGTAACTAAATAGTTAAATGGTTAATATACTTCCAATGGTTGATGAAAATAGAGACTTAAAAGGCCTGTTTGCAGTAATGGGATTGCTAATAGAAATTACGCAATGACAAGTGTGATGACCAACACAGATTCACCGGAAGGTAAATTATGTTTGTTTTAGTTTCTAGTTTGAAAAAAGATGATGACTTCAAAGAGCAGAAGGTAATTTATGTTTTTTTTAGTTTCTGCAGGTGGTCGATGTGGTGTTTTGCCAGTTGCTTTTGTAGTTTAGAGCGTGCACTAGGATGGACAAAGTCAAGACTTGTTACATATTCGTCATATGCCGTGATTCTCAACTATAAAGACATAGTTGGGATGTCATTAACTTCATCAAACCCATCTCGTTTGGCAAGGTTACTCAAAGGCAATGCATAATAACAAGACTTCACATTAACGCAATGGTGTAATATTCACTTTCATTTTCGTTCAAGTAGTCAATTAAGTTACCTTGTAGCTTTTTCAAATGTGTTGTTTAAAGAGTGGTAGCAATATTAATCCCACTGTATCAATCGAATGTCAGTTGTAATATTACTATAGTGAATGTCTTTTATGTGAATGAATACAGTGTTCTTATTTAAAGGAATTTGNTTTTTTTTTTTTTTTTTTTTTTTTTTTTTTTTTTTATAATTTTTTTTTCTTCATATAGAGCCATGTTCTTTGATAGAAAACCGGGCTCTATAACAGGGAATAGAGCCCGTTTTTCAAACCGGGCTCTATATGCATCTCAAATAGAGTCCCCTCCCCTTTGTGCCCCACGTAAAACCGGGCTCTATGACCATTTTCAAGCGGGCTCTATGCCCTTTTTTGTAGTGTGTCAAAATTTATGACAATTAAAAAACATGAATAGAAAGGTTGACTTGCTAATGAGGAGACAGCAAAAGACAAAAGAAAACTACGATTTTTCATTCCATAACTTAGGATCACATTTTTTGATTAAAATATTAAGGAAACAATAATGAAACATAATTCAAAATAGTAATGAAAGGAAAAGCCATAAAACACAGAACATGTAACTCAAACAATTAGTTATAGGCCAGTGTTCTTGAATGGGCAATTTCGCTCTTTGATTTGCGCTTTGTGCTAAGCACCTGACCCTTAATATTATTAGATTCTTCACCGTTGATGTAAATTTCTCTTGACATGCATCTTACATTATTTTAACGTGGCACTTAATTGTAATCATAACAATGATATCTCCTTAAAAAATTTACAAATGATTAACAAAGGTAACTAAAAAATTTATCTTGAAATGTATAATGTATGAGTAACTAATTAGTAGGGATTGTTGGCATTTAACATGGGATTAAAATGAAAAAATAAGATAATGGGAAAAAAAAGATTACGATAATACCCTTATAGTAAATATCTAATTAATTCTAATTAATTAATATTATTCATCTTGATCTCATCTATCAAGTCTGATCCAACGGTCAACATGTGTACCTATTTTATCTATTTTAAGCTTGTACACCACATGAACGCAAATCTATATATATATATATATATATATATATATATATATATATATATATATATATATATATATATATATATATATATATATATATATATATATATAT
>LBNU01033195.1:58460-70530 GCA_014162995.1 Artemisia annua
CAAGGCCCGATCTCAATACGAAGTCTTAAAGCACCTTAGCTCATACTGAATACCGGGCTTTAGGGTAGCTCCGAAACCACATGCGTACTACGCTTATAAAATGAAATACAATACAATACAACTCAACTGGCGTGTATCCTTGATGTGTACCCAATTTTTCAAGCAAAGATTCTCTTAAGAAGATAAAGAACTACTCATCGGCTAAACCTAACATCTTTAATTATTTTGCACAGATATGGGGTGAAGCTATTTTGTGGGAACAAAAAGACATGAGTACCTTCGATGAGCTTTAAAGAGATCCAACTACTCTATGCTTAGCATCTAACTTCTAAAGAAACTCTATCATTTCACGTTCTCCGCAAATTTAAAATCTCAAATAATGAGATCCGCGAATGCTTAGCCGATAATCATTTTTTAAAGATTATATTGGTTAAGGGAGACAAGCTAGGGCTCAACACGCCCGGATCAAGTCAAAATTTTTATTCTCACTCTTACCTAGTAGGAAAGTCAAACGCGGTGTCAAATCTTTTATTCTATTTTTGCATAATTTTTTTTTTTACTTTTTCTCATTTTTTCTTTGGAATTTTTCAAAATTTTTCAATTTTTGTGATTTTTGAGGAAAAACGGGGTTGCGTAAGTAAACAGCAATGGTGAAAGTGCTAGGTCAATCAAATCGAAGATTCACCCCCCAGACTAAAGATAAACATTGTCCTCAATGTTTCCAAGGTAAGGGTAATCCTAACAATAATTCTAAGGCCGTTTATTAATTATGCCAAAGATACCATTAGTCGATAAGATTTGGATATATGATTTCCAAGCAAGCATCAATACATGGGACTCGAGTGGAGATGAGATGATCCAACGAGCACGAGAGTCGTCATGAATTGGGGAAATCCTGCACAAACATAAACAACCAAACAAACACAAGATTGGAAGAGGTCGCCCTCCTCGCGTTACTTATTAGATAACAAAATGAAAAAGATAAGCATGGGGTGCCTCCCACGAAGCGCTTGTTTAGTAACGAGTCGTATAGCTTAGACTCGCCCCGAATTTACTTGTCCTTGGGGGAGCAAATAGAACACACAGCTTGAAAAACGACGATGCCGGGATCAAAAACAACATCCTCACTCGCGGAGGAGTGGGAAAGTGAAGAAATGATGGGATAAGTAAAGAATGGGTGAAACACACGAATGGTGAAAGCAAAAACATGATAAGTCTCATCCACCCCTCCATCAATAACTACATTCAAACCGGATCCAAAATCAACATCGGGTGGTTTCGCGGGTGGACGAGAATCAAAAGGATTTGAATTTGAATTGGAATTCAAAGTATCATCATTAATAAGCACATCATTCTCGTCATTCTCAATACCCGGCGGTATCGAGTCATCCATAGCAAGAAATCGATCGGCGGCCTCTAAAAGAGAGTCACGGGGCGGATTATCNTGAAAGCAAAAACATGATAAGTCTCATCCACCCCTCCATCAATAACTACATTCAAACCGGATCCAAAATCAACATCGGGTGGTTTCGCGGGTGGACGAGAATCAAAAGGATTTGAATTTGAATTGGAATTCAAAGTATCATCATTAATAAGCACATCATTCTCGTCATTCTCAATACCCGGCGGTATCGAGTCATCCATAGCAAGAAATCGATCGGCGGCCTCTAAAAGAGAGTCACGGGGCGGATTATCGGTAATAGGTAAAGAGTTGATCTCAAAATGAAAGCACTCATAATCCGGAAGAGAAGTATCAGCATGAATAATGGGATTGCCACTACTCGTCTCTTCAAATCGAAAAATTTCAAGCTCGGGTAGAAAATCACTATCCACAACGGGGATAGGAGAAGAAGTCGGAGGATTATTCAATGCCTCGATCTTAGAAATGAGAAGATAAACGTTAGATAATTTCTCACGAAGAGCTTCATCTTGAATTTCAATGTTATCATCTTCATCATTCTCTTTTTCTAAGCTGACGAGCTCAGAATGTACTTCCTCAACATATTCGATGTCTCCACAAGATAAAGAATCGTCAGAATCATAATCGGAGCGCATCTCATCATCGTTCTTCTCAAAGCAAATTTCATCAAATGGCTTATCATTCGTATCAACAAGATTATCAAGACGATCATTTTCAACAATCTCACAATCACCGTTAGAAGTTTCCCCGGACTCACTTTGGATTGGGACAAGGTTCTCAACACTGGACTTATTGAATTCGTCCGATTCCGTTGCCGGAATAGTGTTAAGAGGCTCGTCCCCCATTGTTAGAGAGTCCTCGGGCTCTACGGGAGAAAAAGGAGATACATCACAATCTTCGGCCGTATCAAAAGTATATTTTTCAAAATCGGGTAAAGAATCCTTGAGCTCGGGCTCCAAAGGATCTAACGGCTTAACAATATCAAAAACAAGTGTCGAAGAACATTTTGGAGAATCCGGAGGTGGGACAAGTGGTGTGCTCTGAGAGCTAGCAATTTCCACCACTTCCATTGTAGTCTCTGGTTCTTGTTCTTGAGGGACGTGAAGATAAGGCAAGACATTCTTTTCAGTCACCGATTTAAGCTCAGTACGTAAACTTGATAAACTCTTAACCGTAAATCGAGAAAAATTAGGATCAATTCTTGACGGTTTTAGGGGAACAACTGATTCTTGGAAAACTGAAGGTTGGACGTATTTAGCACTTCCATTGTCAAGGGAAAGTATCGGGTCCTTTGTCACCTCGGTTTCTCGTTCCCTGTTGGGTTANAACTCATAATCCATAAATCTTCAACATACATCATTTTTTTTTTTACTTTTGCTTGCCTTAGTAACTTCTCAACTCCGAACCTTCACGGTTTCAATCCAAGACCTACCGCCAACTGCTAGGGTTGGAATCTAGGATCCAAGGCCCGATCTCAATACGAAGTCTTAAAGCACCTTAGCTCATACTAAATATCGGGCTTTAGGGTAGCTCCGAAACCACATGCGTACTACGCTTATACAATGAAATACAATACAACTCAACTAGCGTGTATCCATGATGTGTACCCGATTTCTCAAGCAAAGATTCTCTCAAGAAGATAAAGAACTACTCATCGGCTAAACCTAACATCTTTAATTATTTTGCACAGATATGGGGTGAAGCAATTTTGTGGGAACAAAAAGACATGAGTACCTTCGATGAGCCTTAAAGAGATCCAACTACTCTATGCTGAGCATCTAACTTCTAAAGAAACTCTATCATTTCACGTTCTCCGCAAATTTAAAATCTCAAATAATGAGATCCGCGAATGCTTAGCCGATAATCAAGCCACACATATATAAAGTCAAGTACGGGAGCCGACAAAAGAGTAGCTCCTTGTGTACAAAACTAGCAAAAGCTTCTGTGATCATCATTGGTTAAGGGAACAAGCTAGGGCTCAACACGCCCGGATCAAGTCAAAATTTTTATTCTCACTCTTACCTAGTAGGAAAGTCAAACGCGGTGTCAAAACTTTTATTCTATTTTTGCATAATTTTTAATTTTTCTCTTTTTTTCTTTGGAATTTTTCAAAATTTTTCAATTTTTTTGGATTTTTGAGGAAAAACGGGGTTGCGTAAGTAAACGGCAATGGTGAAAGTGCTAGGTCAATCAAATCGAAGATTCACCCCCCCAGACTAAAGATAAACATTGTCCTCAATGTTTAAAAAGGTAAGGGTAATCCTAACAATAAATCTAAGGCCGTTTATAAAGTATGCCAAAGATACCGTTAGTCGATAAGATTTGGATATATTGATTTCCAAGCAAGCAGCAAGTCATGGGACTCGAGTGGAGATGAGACGAACCACGAGCACGAGAGTCATCATGAATTGGGGAAATCTGCACAAACATAAACAACCAAACAAACACAAGATTGGAAGAGGTCGCCCTCCTCTCGTTACCTATTAGAAACTAGAAAGCATAGATGGATAAGCATGGGGTGCGTCCCACGAAGCGCTTGTTTTTGGTCACCGAGTCACTTAGCTTGACTCGATCCCCGAATTAGTTGTCCTTAGGGAAAGTCTGGAGATCCGGGATAACCAAAGATGGTATGTCCCCTCCAAAGTAATGTTTTAAACGATGACCGTTTACCTTGAAATTTGGCCCATTTTGTTGAGAAAATTCAATTGTGCCATATGGAAAAACTTGGGCAACGGTAAACGGTCCAGACCAACGGGACTTAAGCTTCCCAGAAAATATTTTTAACCTTGAGTTAAAAAGCAAAACTTGATCACCGGCATTAAAAACACGATTTTTGATTTTTGAATCATGAATCCGTTTGGTTTTCTCCTTATAAATCAAAGAATTTTCATAAGCTTGGTCACGGAGTTCATTCAATTCATTCAACTGGATTTTTCGGTGATCACCCGCGGTTTTTAAATCATAATTCACATGTTTTAGGGCCCAGTAAGCGCGATGCTCTAGCTCGATCGGAAGATGACATGCCTTTCCGTACACGAGCTTGTAAGGGGTACAACCAATTGGTGTTTTATAAGCTGTGCGGAAGGCCCAGAGTGCATCATCTAACTTGTCCGACCAAGAAGAACGATTCTCACCCACGGTTCTTTCCAAAATTCTTTTTAGACCACGATTCGACACCTCGACTTGACCACTAGTTTGAGGATGATAAGCGGTACTAAGTCGATGGGTAACACCATATTTTGACATAACTTTTGAAAATCGGTCATTACAAAAATGAGTTCCACGGTCACTGATAATAGCTCGAGGTGTACCGAATCTGGCAAACAAACTTTTCAAAAATTTTACAACCACTCGGGCGTCGTTAGTTGGAAAAGCTTTTGCTTCAACCCATTTAGAAAGATAATCGACTGCCACGAGGATGTATTTGTTTTTGTTTGAAGATGGAAATGGTCCCATGAAATCGATTCCCCAAACGTCAAAGATTTCACAAACTTGGATGGAGTTTTGAGGCATCTCATCCCGCTGCGAAATTTTTCCTTGTCGTTGGCACGCGTCACAAGACTTCACCAGGTCCTGTGCATCGCGGTAGATCGAAGGCCAGAAGAAACCGGAGTCAAAAACTTTTTTAGCAGTAAGATTGGCACCATGATGTCCCCCTGTGGGGCCATTGTGGCATGCCATCAAAATAGCTTCGGCCTCTTTACCATGGACACATCTCCGAATGATTTGGTCGGCACAAACTTTGAACAAATAAGGGTCGTCCCAAAAATATTGTTTAACATCTTTGAAAAATTTCTTTTTGTCCTGGGTCGACATTCCTTTTCTGATAAAATTCCCCGCATGGTAGTTTGCAAAATCGGCAAACCATGGGGTACTAGAATCATAAAGTGATACACTCTCAAGTGCCTCAAGAGGAAATGAGTCATCAATATCCTTTTTCTCGAGAACACCTTGATGAGGATTTTCAAGACGGGATAAATGGTCGGCGGCTAGGTTTTCTGCTCCTTTCTGTCGCGGATCTCGACATTAAATTCTTGGAGCAAAAGCACCCATCGCATTAATCTGGACTTGGCATCTTGTTTGGTCATTAGGTATTTGAGGGCTGAATGGTCCGTATACACTATGCATTTCTTTAAAAGAAGATATGGTCGAAATTTTTCAAAAGCATAAATTACTGCCAACATCTCTTTTTCAGTTGTGGTGTAATGAGATTGGGCATTATTCATTGTTTTGCTGGCATAGTGTATAGGCTGAAAATATTTGTCCTTGCGTTGCCCCAGGACCGCCCCGATTGCATAGTCACTTGCATCACACATTAACTCAAAGGGCAAATCCCAATCGGGTGCAACTAAAATAGGAGCCTCCGTTAACTTCTTTTTAAGGGTATTAAATGCATCAATGCACTCATTGGTGAAATTAAACGGGGCATCCTTTTCTAAAAGGTGGGTCAATGGTCGGGCTATTTTTGAAAAGTCTTGTATGAAACGTCTGTAGAAGCCAGCATGACCGAGGAAACATCGAATTCCCTTGACGGTCGTGGGATGAGGTAGTTTTGCGATAACATCGACTTTGGCTCTGTCCACCTCAATCCCGGCTTTTGAGATTTTATGGCCGAGGACTATACCCTCTTTAACCATAAAGTGACACTTCTCCCAATTCAGAACTAGGTTGGTGTCTTCACACCTTTTGAGCATTTGTTCTAAATGGTAGAGACAAGACGAAAATGAATCACCATACACAGAAAAATCATCCATAAAAACCTCCATTGTCTTCCTGATCATGTTTTGAAAAATAGCGGTCATACACCTCTGGAACGTGCCTGGAGCAATGCATAAGCCAAAGGGCATATGTCGATAGGCAAACGTCCCATAAGGGCAAGTAAAAGTGGTTTTCTCCTGATCGGGAGGATCAATGGGAATTTGAAAATAGCCAGAAAAACCATCAAGAAAACAATAAAACTCATTTCCTGCCAGTCCTTTAATCATTTGATCCATAAAAGGAAGCGGAAAATGGTCCTTTCGAGTAGCTTCGTTGAGCTTTCGATAGTCGATGCAAACTCTCCAACCGGTAACAAGACGTGAGGGAATAAGCTCGTTATCTTCATTCGTCACGACAGTCATACCACCCTTCTTTGGCACACAATGGACCGGGCTAACCCACGAGCTATCAGAAATTGGGTAAATCATCCCAGCGTCGAGTAGTTTTATAACTTCATTTTTGATCACATCATGGATTTTTGGGTTAACTCGTCGTTGTTGTTGGATGGACGGCTTAGAATCGTTTTCGAGTAAAATCTTGTTGGTGCAAAAACGAGGGTCTATGCCCTTGATGTCGGAAATACGCCAAGCGATGGCATTTTTGTGCTTTTTAAGCATATCAACGAGACGGTTCTTCTCCTCATCTTGAAGGTGTTTAGAAATGATGACGGGAAATTTGTCGGTTCCTTCCAAGAATGTATATTCAAGATGAGGAGGTAGATCTTTAAGCTCGAGTTCTGGAGGCTTTTCGTTAGATGGCTCGACCTTTTCGACTTCTTCAACATAGAGATCCTTCGGAGGGAGAGGTGAAAAGGGATCTTCATTCAAAAGTTTCTCAAGCATAAGAATGTCTCCCTCCGGATCGTAGTAAGAATCATCAATATCCGATGATGAAGATGTATCGGTAGAGAGAAAATCATCGACTTCTTCCAAAAAGAAATCACCTCCTTCAAACGGAGTGAAAGAAGGGGAAGAGTCGGCAATTATAGGTTGAGAAGAAGGATAAGAATCATCAATAGGGGGTGAAGATAAAGAATTATTTGTGGGGGTAGAAGAAGGAGAAGAAGTGGGAACTATCACGGATACCTCTATAGGGTCTCTCCTTTCTTTGCCACTTGAAAAACCGAGTATCTCTTGAGAATACTCATCAGAAATTTCATCAATAACATCGATTTTGTTTATGGTCATGGGTTCATCGGTGGAGGAATATCTTGCTGTTTGGTCTAAGTTAAACGTGACGGCTTCATGACCATCTCGCAAGGTAATCTCTTCATCATACGCATCAATCAAAGCACGGCCCATCTTGAGGAAACCTCTTCCGAGAATGAGAGGAACCTCAGATCGGGATCAAAATCGACAACCACAAAATCAGCCGGAAAGTGAAATTTTCCCACATTGACGATGACATCCTCGGCTATGCCTTTAGGACGAGAGGTAGAATGGTCGGCAAGCTCGATTGTCATTCGTGTAGGAGTCAAAGCGGGTAAACACAACTTCTGCCAGACGGATAACAGCATAAGGCTAATGCTAGCACCTAAATCGGCTAAGGCGAAGCATCGAACCATTCCGGGAAAATTGCATGGAATCAAGAACTTTCCGGGGTCTTCAAGCTTTTCGGGAAGCTTTTTAAGGAGCACCGCCGAGCAATTCGCATTCAAGGGTGTAGTCGACATTTCATACAATTTATCTTTATTATTCAACAAGTTTTTAAGCATTGATGAAAACTTTGGCATTAACACAACAGCATCAGCAAGACTCAAATCAAAGCGAATGTCTTGAAACATCTTAAAGAACTTTTCCTTCATTATGTCATTTTTATCTTGACGTTTTTGCTCATTAAGACGAAAAGGATAAGGAAGATTAGTTTTAACTGGTTCATCTTGTTCAAAAACAATTTTCTCTTTTCCTTTTGACACATTTGCATTTACATTGATCAGTTGAACCACCAGAGGTTGGATATTTTCGGTCCTTCCTTGGTGAATAGGAATTCTCGTATCCGTTGTCACCTCGGTTGCACGGTCCACTACCTTTGAAGGAGGAGAATAAGAGGCAGTTGGAACCGTTGGTCCTTTGTAAGAAACGCCACTGCGTGTTGTGATCGCCTTGACATCGCCCCTCGGGTTAGCGATCGTGTTGCTAGGTAGAGATGTGGTACCCGAACTCGAGGGTCGATCATTTAAAGACTTTTTCATATCAAACATTTCCTTAAGCAATATTCTTGTTGTTTCTTCTTAATTTTTAAGTTGTGTCTGCTGACTTTGCAAGATAGTTTGTTGGTTTTGATTTTGACGAAGTAATTCTGCCAACAACTCATCCGTGTTCGATTGATTTTGAACAACACCTTGATTTTGGTTAAAAGTTTACCCACGGGCGTTGTTGTTGAAACCTTGACCTTGATTTTGAAAATTTTGATTCTCATGATTAAAATTTCCATAATTAGCACCTTGATTTCCAAAATTTCCATGATTACTCCGAAAATTCCGATTTTGGTTAAAACCTTGATTTTGATTCTGAAAACCGTGAGTTACTCGACTTTGATTTTGGTTAACTTGATTACCACGATTTTACACATTTTGATTTGGAGGCGGCTTATGAAAACCAGGTGGTGGTCCAAGGTAATTGGTTGAACGGTAGCTGAGAAGATTTCGATCTCCTTGGGGTTGGTAAGCATTACCACCCATGTTAGCGGCGTATACATGCTCGTTAGAGACGTTACCGGTTGTTGGACATTCGTAATATGAGTGGGGACCACCACAAGTTTCGCAACTTTGGTTAATAGCATTGACGGTTTGAGACGGTTGTTCTTTGTGTTGAATAAAAAGTCCCATTTGTTTTGTAAGAGCAGCAATAGCATCAGAATTTTGTTTGGTTAATGACAAAACTTCGTCGTTAGCCTTGTTATTAGCACTTGACACTTGTGTTTTGCTTCGTGAAGTTCGCAGTCTTGCTTTGTTTTCAATGATAGTGAACGCATCTTGAGTGTTTCGGGATAACAAATTACCACCAGCAGCAGAATTGAGTGAATCTTGATCAACGGGATTCAAACCATTATAGAACGTATCAATTTGATGCAATTCAGAAAACCCGTGATTCTGACATTTTTCAAGTAACTCTTTGAATCGATCCCAAGCTTCGCTGAATGATTCATCGAAAGCTTGTTGGAAACGAAAGATTTGAGTACGAAGATTTGAGGTTTTTGAAGGTGGACAGAAATGGTTTAGGAACTTGCTAGCCAAATCATCCCAAGTATGAATCGAATTGGGGGGTTCTTTGTCTAGCCAAGTACGAGCAGCTCCTTTGAGAGAAAAGGGAAACAACTTCATTTTGACAACATTATAAGGAACTTGGTTGATTTTAATTGTNCATTTTAGTTCTATATTGCTCAGTTCAAGTTAAATAGTTGGTAGGTTAAGTGAAATAGTCATAGTTGTTCTTGATTTTTCATTTCTGTTGGTAATGTGAATTAGGATATGAAACTTTGAGATTTGATGCGCATCGAAAGCTTGTTGGAAACGAAAGATTTGAGTACGAAGATTTGAGGTTTTTGAAGGTGGACAGAAATGGTTTAGGAACTTGCTAGCCAAATCATCCCAAGTATGAATCGAATTGGGGGGTTCTTTGTCTAGCCAAGTACGAGCAGCTCCTTTGAGAGAAAAGGGAAACAACTTCATTTTGACAACATTATAAGGAACTTGGTTGATTTTAATTGTTTCAGCAATGTTGGTTAAGTTCCGAATGTGAATATGAGGATCTTCGTGATCAAACCCGTGAAAGGATATACCCGAAATGAGATTGAGTAACCCATGATTGATTTCAAAGTGATTTGCTTGAATGTCGGGAATCACGATGGCTCTCCTCACACCTTGGAAAGGTGATTGGAGTTGTTCCTCCATTGGACGTAAATCATGAAGAGGTTGGGGATCTCCTCCGTTGGGACCCCCGTTAGGTTGTGCACCGTTGTTGTTGTTATTCATTTCCTCGAGATTTGGAGAATTAACTCGGTTTGGACGTCGTAGAAGACTCTCGGGATTAGAAAGTGGTGGAAAACGCTCGTTATAAGAAGAACGAGTGTTCATACAAAATGAAACAAATCAAAGTGAAACAAGTTGAAAAAGTAAGTTGAAAAGAAAATCTTTTTGGTTTTTATGTTATATAAAAGAAAAGTGAAAAATATTTTTGGCTTTTATAAGTTTTATAATTTTTAGTTGTTTTTATGTTTATGAAAAACGATAACTTCTACAAAGAAGGTTCTTCAAAACACAATACTCAATAATCTAATGACTCAATCTTATCAACCGCTCCCCGGCAGCGGCGCCATAAATTGATGCGTTAATATCAAGCGGTTAAAGCTTAAACATGGATCGTTGTCCCAACGAGGGTTGAATTAATCTTGTCACTCGAGTCGTGAGTTATGTGAGATGAATTAGTTTAAAAGATGAGATTTGGTTTTAGTTTATACTACGAAAACTTGTTTGAAACTTAAATGAAATAAAGAACGAGATTAAAAGAATTAAGTTGAACAAGAAAAGAAAACATAAGACTAAGTTAAACAAAAGAGAAATTAAGTTTAAACTACAAACTATTAAAGAAAGTATTAAGGAAAATGTTGATTTAATTAACAAAAGGAAAGTTGCACTAGAGAAAAATGAAAATACAAAAGACTTGAAGACTTTGTGTAATAATCTTTTAACCCGACAAGAATAGAAACAACTATGTTTACTAAAACTAGATTTATGTTGAACTAAAGAAACTCGACACTAAAATAAACTTGACACTAGAATTAACTTGTCTCAAAATTAAACTCGACACTACACAACTAAAGACTCTAACTCGTAAAAGCTTGGATAAACTTAGACCCTACTCGCAAAAGATTAAACAAAGCTTACTCGCAAATGAGAAAAGAAAATTGTTACTCGCAAAACTGAACTAGGAACAAAGCATAATCGTGTGTTAATATAAACATTATGAAAGTGTTTGCGGCCGATCATACAGGGTATCTTGAGGTTAGTCGAATCGCCTCGTTTTATCCTTCCAGGCCTTCTGCCTTGCAACCCCCATGTGTTGCAGTTTTCCAACGGTTGATATTCATACACCTACTCATTACCGTCTTGGAAGATTACCATCCTAACACCATCTGTAAACAATGCAGTACTATCCTTCTTATCAAGTTTCACTTCGGTTGCCTCGATGAATGGTTTCCCTAGAATGAGGCTAGCCAAGGGTGGGCTGACTATTGTGCTTATGTCGTTGAGTACGGTTAGGTCAATGCTAAAAGGGAACTTTCCAATTACCAGCGGCACCTTTCTAATTGTCCCAACAACAGTAGACCCTTCGTATGCGACTTGTCCGTTGGAGATTTCGTTATAAAGAGAAAGAGATATGGCGTTGGTTGGGGAATTGGGGTTTATGTAGGTGTCTTTTATCAGTTTTCCTCTAGCGGTGCAAGATATTTTGAAAACATCGGAGCCACTCCCTACTTTTCGTCCGATGTGTAATCCTGTTGTGCTCCTTTCGAGTCCCTCTAAAAGGGGGTCATCGCATGATTCAGAAGATTTTCGGGGGTCTTTGGATTCCTTCTCCGAATCCTCCTTATCGCTCGTCCCTCTTGGGGTGGGGTTCTCTAACGGTTCTGAGGGGTTGTCGGGTTTCTTGATTCTACCCTCCACATTCCTGATAGATTTTTGGTCTTCATTGGGTTTGTGTAAAGGCATTTTGGTGATGGTGTTTATGAAGTGGGTTGGTGTGGTTGAGGGGGAAGGTTTCGTAACTTCTTTCTTATCCGGTGAAACGTGCTTGAAGAGCTTGCTGGGGCTCTTAATTTTCACTGGTGAGGTCGGTGGGGTGAGGACGGTAGCAGACTTGACTCCCTCGACTCGTGTTATTTCACCAACAA
>LBNU01033195.1:74118-88474 GCA_014162995.1 Artemisia annua
TATACTACCTTAATAAACCAAGTTAATTGGCCTCGAACTACAATTTGTTTTCCCAGCGTTTCCAAAGGCATGTTTTTACCATAAAGGAGGTTGGCCGTTTTTTTCTTGGAGGCCAAAGCACGGATGGAAACAATCATTCCCAAAAAAAAAACCAAAACAAACAAAAACACCACACCAATTAAAAAACCCAAATATCAATAGTTGTAGGTCATTAAATCTAAGGCAAACCACTAAGAATTAAGTTAACTCATGTAATTTTGAAAAGGAAAGCAGATAAGATAGACAAACCAAAACCAACATAAGACATTGATTTGAATTTAAAAAAGTGGGAAAGATTATCTTTAATAAAGGGCCACTAGGGTTCCAAAGTTGAACCCTAAAAAGTTCACAAGGAAAATTGTCTTAGGGTTTGCCTAAAAAAAGTTCATCCCACAATTTTCCACACCAAACAAATGGAAGAAAAAATTTTGGAAAAAATAATAATATATAAAAAAATAAAGTTTCACACGGCGTTCAGGCTTTTAATTAGGGCTGACGCCGTTCAGGCTTGCGCCAATTTAGGGTTCTCGGGAATGGGCCTGATCCCATTTTTGGGACGGTTTGTTGTAAAAAAACTCTTGGGGCCGTCTTTCTCTTTAAAACTTAACACCCTGGAACAAGCTAATCTTTTCTAAACAACCTGGGACGGCGGTAGGAATTCTGAAATTCTTTTCTGGCCTGTCGGTTTTGATAAAAATTGAATCACCTCTTTTGTTCATTCATCCTTACTGACGGCGTCACCTTGTGACTCCTGACGCCGTCAGGTTGTAATTTCCAGCTTCTTTGAGACTTTGTCGTTTTCTTCACTTTTATGCTCCAAAAACGTCCGAATATGCATGTTTTCCAGAATTCCTCTCAAAAGTACCTAAAATGACAAAAGGAACAATTTAGGGCAATATTTGATCACATTTATACGAATTAGGGCTTAAATGACCCCCTAAAAGCGTAACACTTTTCGTCTCATCATTAAACAACATCCCATAAACGTGCAAATACCGCTAGTGCTCTTTCTATCTACGTAGTCTCCCGCATGATCCGAATCCGCATATACAATGGTTTCTATGCCGGATCCCTTAGGATACCATAATCCTAAGTGTATAGTGCCTTTAATGTATCGGAAGATACGCTTAACCGCTTCTAGGTGAGAGGTTTTGGGATCCTCTTAAAGCGAGCGCAAAGGCAAACACTATACATGATATCGGGTGATGCGTTAATATCAAGCGGTTAAAGCTTAAACACGGATCGTTGTCCCAACGAGGGTTGAATTGATCTTTTCACTTGAGTCGTGAGTTATGTGAGATGAATTAGTTTAAAAGATGAGATTTGGTTTTAGTTTATACTACGAAAACTTGTTTGAAACTTAAATGAAATAAAGAACGAGATTAAAAGAATTAAGTTGAACAAGAAAAGAAAACATAAGACTAAGTTAAACAAAAGAGAAATTAAGTTTAAACTACAAACTATTAAAGAAAGTATTAAGGAAAATGTTTTTGAGTTTTTTATTTAATTAACAAAAGGAAAGTTGCACTAGAGAAAAATGAAAATACAAAAGACTTGAAGACTTTGTGTAAGAATCTTTTAACCCGACAAGAATAGAAACAACTATGTTTACTAAAACTAGATTTATGTTGCACTAAAGAAACTCGACACTAAAATAAACTTGACACTAGAATTAACTTGTCTCAAAATTAAACTCGACACTACACAACTAAAGACTCTAACTCGTAAAAGCTTGGATAAACTTAGACCCTACTCGCAAAAGATTAAACAAAGCTTACTCGCAAATGAGAAAAGAAAATTGTTACTAGCAAAACTGAACTAGAAACAAAGCATACTCGCAAAAGAATTAAGAAAGGAACTCATACTCGCAATGTTGAAATGAATTGGACAACATGACAACTCTTCTCGCAAGAAAGAAAAGATTTGCCAAGTTGATACTTGCAAATATGACTTGCTTACTCGCAATTTGTAAGTGATACTCGCTATGGAAAATGAACCATACTCGCTAAGACTAGAAAACCAACCATACTCGCAAAAGAAATGCAATCCATACTCGCAATATGATCTTGATACTCGCTATAAAAACTATACTCGCTAAGCAACTAGTGATACTCGCAGAAAAATTAGACCAAAACCATACTCGCTAAATAGAAAAATCCCATACTCGCTAATACCTATTGTTCATACTCGCAAGACCAAGAAAACAAATCATACTCGCAAAGCCCTAGAAAGCATACTCGCAAATACCTAAAAAAAAAAGCTGGAACTTTTTTAACTTTAAACCAACGATTTAATCATATGAAAAACTTGTGAAAACTTATTAAGACACTAGTTTTAGACAATAAAAAGCTTATATAAGCTAACGACACAAAACAAAACCCTATCCCATTATTTTTATAGAATTCGATCCAAAACTACATGCAAAGGTGGTGAACTTATTTTAGCTTTTGAGAAAGATTAAGATGACACGTAAATAAGCTCAAAAAGATGTAAAGAGATTAAAAGAAAGATTGAAACAGTAGAAATAGGGTAAAGAAAAGTATTAAGACATAGAAAATAAACTTGCATAAAATAAAACTTACCCTAATACACAAAATAAACTAAGACTAACCAACACAAAATGAAGCTAGGGGTACTATTTAAAGGAGCCAAGGAGGCTTCCTTGTTTACATCGTGTACACTTTGCCCCCTAGACTTTTACATTTAATGAAAACACGACATAAACTCCATTACAACTCTACTAAACGTTCTAAAGACTAAACGTAAATCCTTGTAACTTGAGGTAGCGTGTTGACGTGCTTTCCAAAGGTCTTTGAAGTCTTAAAAGTGATCACTTGAACGAATTTGTTAAGCTTATCTTGATAATTAACTTTGAGCTTCGATTAAGCGACTCTTTTATTTTCTTGAGCCTTTAAGGAATAAACGCGTCGTCACGGGCTTTTCTTAAGTAAATTTCATCTCTGGCTTGACTTTAGACTCTTTTCCACATCTCGTGCTCGTTTTAGGCTTTTTGGTTGATTTTTATGTTGTTTTTGAAATATCCTTTCCTGCACAGTCACAAACACAAAAACACGATATCTTTGGTGTTTAACGTTAGTTTTTGGTCTTATAGAGCCTGAAAATGGGGAATAAAAGGTATGTGAATAAGCACATACCATCGGGTCTACTTGCCGTTAAGTATAGTAGACTTCCTATCATTCCTCTATACTTAGTATTATCTACGGACTCACCATCTTCATCTCTTGTGAGTTTAATTTCCGTAGACATAGGTGTCTTAAGTGGTTTAGAGTCTTCTAGGCCAAATTTCTTAAGCATTTCTTTAATTTACTTAGATTGGTTAAAGAATATTCCGTCTTCTAGTTGTTTTATTTGTAATCCTAAGAAGAAGTTTAGTTCTCCCATCATACTCATCTCAAACTCATCATGCATGATTTTGGCAAATTCATCACACATTTCTTGACAAGTTGAGCCAAATATAATGTCATCGACATATATTTGAACAATGATAATATGAGGGTCACTTCTTTTAGTGAAGAGAGTGTTATCTACCATTCCCATGGAATAATTATGTTTAACCAAGAATGCCTTTAGTCTATCATACCAAGCCTTTGGAGCTTGCTTAAGACCATACAAAGCTTTCTTTAGTTTATAAACATAATCAGGTTTTGCGAAGTCAATGAATCCTGGAGGTTGTGCCACATATACCTCCTCATTGATAAAACCGTTAAGGAATGCACTCTTCACATCCATTTGGTATAACCTAAAGTCTAGGGCGCAGGCATAAGCTAAAAGGATTCTAATGGATTCTAATCTAGCTACGGGGGCATAGGTTTCGTCATAATCAATTCCTTCTTGTTGATTATAACCTTGGGCGACTAACCTAGCTTTGTTCCTAGTAACTATTCCATTTTCATCTAGTTTATTCCTAAATACCCACTTAGTTCCTATTATAGTCACATTCCTAGGATTCGGTACTAATTCCCAAACATCATTTGTTTTGAATTGATTTAATTCTTCTTGCATAGCCATAATCCAACTTTCATCCTTTAAGGCTTCATTTATGTTCTTAGGCTCTATTGTTGACACAAAACAAAAGAAGTTATTTTTGTCTTGTGCTTGTGATCTAAGTGTTCGTTGGTTTAGGTGACCTATGATGTTGTCTAATGGGTGTGACCTAGATTCCTTAATATTTACAACTTCGTTTTCTTCTAAATTTTCTTCCTCAATATCATTTCCTATGGGCTTTGTCTTACTAACCTCAATAGCATCTTCCTCTATAACATCATCATCTTCTAAAGGTAATGTCCTAGGTGGTGGAGGAGTTTCGTCGAAGGTTACGTTTAATGATTCTTCTACTTTCATAGTATCTTTATTTAAGACTATATATGCTTTACTATTTTGTGAGTATCCTAGAAAAATTCCTTCATTTGACTTAGGGTCGAACTTAGTGAGATAATCCTTAGTGTTGAGAATGAAGCATTTACTTCCGAATACCTTAAAGTAGCCTATGTTTGGTTTTCTACCTCTTAGTAACTCATAAGGAGTTTTTCCTAGTATTCTTCTAATGGACACCCTATTAAGTATATATGTTGAAGTATCTACGGCATGGCACCAAAATTTTTGTGGGATAGATTGCTCATTTAACATAGTTTTACTCATTTCCTATAAGGTCCTATTTTTCCTTTCTACTACTCCATTTGATTGAGGTGTTCGTGGGGCGGAAAAGTTGTGAGATATTCCATATAAGTCACAATATTTTCCGAATTGTACTTCATTATCAAATTCCCTACCATGGTCCGTCCTAATTGAAA
The DNA here is from genome assembly GCA_014162995.1 of Artemisia annua. Lineage (NCBI taxonomy): Eukaryota > Viridiplantae > Streptophyta > Magnoliopsida > Asterales > Asteraceae > Artemisia > Artemisia annua. The sequence continues at coordinate 78,969 of LBNU01033195.1, forward strand.
CTATAGTGCAACCTAGCTTATTTTTTATCATTTTACTAAAGGTCTCAAATTTTTCAAAGGCTTCGGTCTTATCGCTTAGAAATCTAGTCCACGTGTATCATGAATAGTCATCTACTATAACTAACGTGTAGCGATTGCCACCGTAGCTCCGCACGGCGGATGGACCGAAGAGGTCCATATGAAGTAGTTCTAAGCATCTAGTGGTGGATACTATATTCTTAGCTTTATGACTAGCGTGTGCTTGTTTTCCTATTTTACATGCATCGCAAAAGTGTTGATTATACTTAAGGCTAGGCAAGTTTCTAACTAGTTCCTTAGATACCAATGATCGGATTTGTTTCATGTTTGCATGACCTAATCTCCTATGCCACAAAGTGGAGTTTTCATCTAGGGTCGCTAGGCATATCCTATCTTCCAATTTATCTCCTAGTTTCATGACATATACACCGCCTTTCCTAATTCCTCTACCTATGACTTTATCATCCTTAATAATTACACTATTTTTATCGGTAAAGGTAACCCTACACTTATTGTCACATATTTGTCCTACACTAAGCAAGTTGTATGTTAAATTATCTACATGCTCAACATTTTCAATAGTTAGGGAGTCTTGAGAGATCGTACCTTTGCCTATGATTTTTCCACGACGATCACTACCAAAAATAACATTACCTCCATTGTAGGCTTTGTACGTAGAGAATAGCTTGCGATTCCCCATCATGTGTCATGAGCACCCGCTATCCTTTACCCATTCATCGGGCTCCAAATTTATTCCTAGGCAAATTTCATTAGATGCTTGAGCGACTAAGCATTCCCCTTTGTTCTTCTTGTCTTCATCGTCAACTCTTTTTCTTCGTGTTGTTTTCCTTTTATCTTGTGTTCTTTATCGCTTTTTAATGAGTCTTTTAAATTCTTTGACGGCCTTTGCATATTCTTCGTCTTCACTTTCGGAACTAGAATCATCATCTTCATCGTCACTTAGTTCCTTCTTGGTTGACATCTCTTCATAGTCTTCTTGTTCATCCTTACTCATGTTGCTTTCGGCGTCATTACCTACATATAAAACATTTGAACTCGTAGCACTTGTACTTACTTCAACTAAACATTTGTCTACTATACTCTCTTTTGCCACTTAGTCATTTGAAAGTTTTTCTTTGGCTTGACATTCTTCTTGGTGATATTTTGAAAGACTTTTTCACATGTCATTTGCCGTTTGACAAAAAAATATTCTTTCATATTCAACATTTGAAATAGCTTTGTATATAATAAATTTAGCCAAGTTATTTAGTTTTTCAAAAGTAGTATTTATCGATTTAATATCACCAATTGAAATGACATGCCAAAGATCATAGTCTATTGATTTCACATAACTTTCAAATTGATTTTTCGATGTAAGAAAATTTTCATTTTCAAGAAATGGTGGTCTAAAAACAATTTTCCCTTCTAAATATTTTTCCATTTCCATAGATCGATTTCAAGTTTTAAAATACAATACATTTTAAAAATCTTGTTTGACGTGGCTCCTGATACCAATTGTGGAAAACTAGAAGGGGGGGTTGAATAGTTTTACGTCTTTTTAATTTACAAAAACCTTGTTTATCAAAACACCAATTCAAACTTTATGTTTCACCAATAGACTTGCACAATTATAAGCAACGATATCAACAAGTATATAATATGACAAATGTGAAAGTAAGTAAATAAGTAAAAGGATAGAGTTGGAAAAATGGCACCGTGAGACAAAGGATTTATAGTGGTTCGGCTACGAATCTCCTCTTCGTCCTACTCCACTCCCCGAGCACCTAACTCGGGAGTTTTCTTCACTATGTCAACAAGCTCCCTTATGGCGGAGAAAACCTTACACAACTTTTGCTTACACCGGCTTAACGACACAAAGCTAAATGTCGGGTCCTAATAGTAGCTAGAACCAATCTCACAACACACCACGACTTCTTCACAACTTGAGCACACCACAACTTCGTCACTACTTCTTCACAACACAACTTCTTCACTACTTCACTACTTCACTACTTAATCTTCACCACTACCCTACTTCTATTCACAACTAACACTCCTAGAACTACTTATAATGTTCACAACACAACTACACAAGAGCTATACACAATATACACAATCAATATACAATACTTCTTAAACTTGAGGTTGAAGGAGTATTCTTCTCTTGCACTTTGGATGATGGTGGATGATGAGGGATTGAATCACTTGAAACAAGGATTAGTAATCTAATGATCAAAGGGTTTTGGAAGATGTTTAGAGAGATTTAGATCTGAAAATTTTCGTGCAAGAGGTGAGGAAAAATACCAGATTTAAGGTGGTATTTATAGGAGAAAAATTCTGACATTTTCTGACACAGGAGCGTGGCCGGTCCCCTTAATTGTGGCCGGCCCCCTTAAAATTAAGGGGGGCGCCCCTTATAATTAAGGGGGCCGCCCAGCTGTAATGGCCAGATTTTTTTGTCTTTAGTGGGGAAAGTTTATTTGGTGAAACACTAACTGATTTTGGTTAAAAATTTGAATTCATATATTTAGTATGATTAAAACATTTTTCTTTATTACCAAAATTGTTTTTCAAAAATATATAATATGTTTATATAATTAAATAAACTTTGTAGTAATTAATTAAATACCCCTTTGATCATGAGATGTATTAAGCACTTGTTTATTCATACCTTAAGTGATTAAGTTGGATATAGTGATATAAACTAGCTTAATACTTGTTTATGTAGTAATCTTATGTTTAATGAGTTTTACATTTTGTGATCGTCAGAACGTAGAGATATCGAAAAATATAAATAACGTTTTTACGCATTATTTATGTCAATAGATTTTAATTTTCCTGTTATTTAATTTTATTTGCAAAAGTAGTTATTTGGGTTAGTTGATTAGCAACTAATTCCGCCCACTCCTCTATAACCCGAGATTTTTACTTGCTTTCCATAAAATATAAAAATACAAAAAGAATCATCCCTCAACCCGTAGACCTAATTAGAGTAGCTTTTCAAGCCTAACGACACTATTCCCCGAGAGAGCGATCAATCCCCCGGTACTTGCCACTTCACTTTACTACATCGGTCAGGTACACTGCCTGGTGGGGGTTGTAAGCTTCTCAAGATCCCTTGAGAGGTAAAATCTAAGTGCAAAGGTTGCAAAACCCACACATCACGTATCTTTAGATATAGTAAGGGAACATACACCTAGGATTATGGTATCCTAAAAACACAGGTGTTGAAACGATCGTATATGCCAACTCCAATCACTCGGGAGACTACGTGAATAAAAAACACTAGTGGGGTTTGTATGTTCCTCATATGTTGTCTAACATCATGTTTCTCTAAGAAATATAACGCCCTTGTAATCTCTACAACCAAAGCCAAGTACGTATCGGCATGCAAGGCATGCCAACAAGCATTATGGATGAAACAATGACATCAATGTAATGTGCGACAACAAAGGCGCTATAGATTTAAGTAAAAATACCGTACAACTTTCCCGAACAAAACACATTGAAATCTGTCACCATTTCCTATGCGACGTTTTTTGATCACAGTTGAGCAGTAGATCTTATATAGAAGTTGACTTAAATTGTAACAAACTTAAACAATACGCGGAATATATTGCTTAACTTAAGATGAACACAAGAACAATGTTATCACACTTTAACACTTCAATATATTAGTACGAGCACTCTAAAAATGCTAGGGTTTACAACCTTGAAGTGATTCGACTTTATCACAGACACGTACGTATTCTAACCCTAGGAATCTCCTTTTATAGACAAGGAACCCTACACGGTTGTACAATAACTTCTTACACAAGCAAAAGATATTCTAAACATATAGAATATTTATACCATCTTTACTATAATTACAAGACACGTTTCTATAATAATCTCTGAGCAGCAGAGTCTTGCAATTCTTCTAGCAGCACTTTCAGCTTAGCAGCAGATTCATTTCACTAGCAGCAGAGTCAATATTCAGCAACAGTTTGACACTTAGAGAAATTCACAGAAGTAGAATCCTAAAACCCAACAATCCTCCCCTAAACTTGATATTTGCCTCCCAAATCATCAAGTTTCTCTTAAGCACGAATAAACACAAAGAGGATGCTTCCAAACACTAACATCTTGGAATTTAGAATCTGCTCATACTTCTGCACCAATTTACAAGCTACCTCATCTGACTTAAAATGTTTTTGAAGCTGTAAGAATCCAGGTTTTACCATCTGAGTGATTATCTTCCAATTTGCATTCAAACCAGGATAATCTTTTTCTACCAAAAGAAACACAGTAACACCTCCAGCTGATACTTCATGAACTCCACAAGATTGATATAAATACCATCTGTTTACCCTTGTGTGTCTCATTTCCATCCATTCTCTATCAGTAACATGAGGTTCAAACATTATCTTCAAGTTATGATAGATAATATTCTCATGATCATTTTCTGGTTGTGTATCCCCAAATCTTTCTTTGTACAGTCTCCAGACATCACACACATCATCCCTATCCATGAAGTTTAGCATTTGAGAGAATCTAATAAACCCATAATACATATCATTAGTTCTCTTAAACTCCCAATACCCTTCACTTCCATCTCTGACTCTAAATGTGTAAGAGATGATTGGATGTTTAGCTGCCAAAGGAACTGTATTTGAGATTTTTGGTTCTTCTCTTGTAGCCAAAGTGGTAAAAGACATCAACCTTTCTTGCTCAGCTTGTGTTATTTCCTCTGTAGCTTCTTTTTCATTCTCTTTCTCTACATCTCAACTGCCAGCAAGATTAACCTTCCTCTTCTTTCTAGCAAAAGTTTTCTTAATTATTCCTCTCTTCTTGCTTTCATAGGTAGGAGTAGGCTTAGTTTCTGCTATGCTTTCCTTTACCTGCTCTGCAACTTTAGGCACTTCAACATTCTCAGCCTCTTTGATCTTCTCAGGCTCACTTGACTTCTTTTCACCTCTTATCTTCCTGTTCATTTCATCAATCATTGCCTCATCTTCTTTATACCCAATGGCAATGATTCTATCACACTCAGTTCTAGAATGTTGATACATAGTAAAGATTTCAGAATCTTTATATCCCTTGAGGTCAACAATCTCAAACCTTTAACATGTTTCAAATACTTTTCTTAAGTCCTTCTTTCCTGTAGAGGTGTTGGCCCTTTGAGAATCTTTTTCTTCCTTCTTGCAGCTGCAGCTTCCTTTTTCTTCTTTGCTGTGAACACCTTTAACCAAGCCTTAACATCAAACCCAGGAACTTTTTGTTCCTCAATCTTTACCAGCTTAGAAAGTTCAATATCAGCATCTACCTTTATCACTTCATCCTCCCAATCTTCATAAGCTTTCAAATCCTTTTCTTTCTTCTCAGCTTGAAGTCTTTCATATTCCTGAAGTTCTTGTTCAATTTCAACTTCCTCTTCTTGAAGTTTCATAGCTTCAGCTCTATCATGTTCTTCAAGCTTCTCCTTAGGCCAAAACTCAGGTGGTACCTGTGAATAATCCACTTCTTCATCACTTGAATCAAGCTCAGGTTCCTCAACCATCTTGCCTTTTCCTTTGTCAGTACTTGAAGCAATGGACTTAGCTTTCTTGATAGGAATAGAAGGTTCTCTTATTGTCACTCCTTTAATTGGTAGTTTAGATAAATATATTGGTTGTGAGAGTAATGTTGGTTGTTGTTGTTCAGCAGAATGTTCAGTTGGTTGTTGTTGTGATTGAGGTGGTGGTTCTTGTTGTTGAGATGATTGTTCTGCTAATTCTTTCTGTAACACCCCCAATTTTCAAAAAGTGCAGCAAAATTTAGATTGGGTGTTACTTCATAGCACAACAGCTTAATAGTAGAAAATGATTGTCATTTTAGTCATTTTAAAAGATTTATCATTCGAATTTTATAAATACCAGAGTTTTACAAAATGAGGTCCCGTTGCTTTCAAATTTAAATAAATAAGCTTTCGAATGATAGTAAAAATTTATAGCCTTTATAAATATCCGTGCTCCTCCGCGCCATCTTTGCTCATTATGGACCTGAGATAAACACAAAGGTTGGTGAGTTCATAGAGTTTATAAGTTAAGAATTTGATTTCCAAAATCAAAGAGTTTGAGAGTCCATAATAGTCATAATAAACAATTTATTATCAAAGTCAGAGTGTGAGTAAATCCACAGAATTTATAGTCAAAACAGTTGATTATCAAAATCAAAGTGTTAGTAAATCCACAGTGTTTATAGTCAAAACAGTTGATTATCAAAATCCAAGCTTGGGTGATTACCCTAACAGGGTCAATACAAAAATAGTTCGTTGGTTTGCCCTAACTGGCTCAACCCAAAAATAGTTCGTTGGTTTGCCCTAACTGGCTCAACCCAAAAATAGTTCGTTGGTTTGCCCTAACTGGCCCAACCCAAAAATAGTATTATGATTTGTCAAGTATTAGTGATTTCCTGCTATATAGTGAACACACAAGTTCGTTATTTGATAAAACAGTAGGCTACGTCATTACACGCCCATAACATCAGTCATTGTAGTACTGTGTCATGACCAGAGTACGACGGTTCTACTGCCCTAAGCCTCATGACACGCAACGATTAACAGCCAATCATATAAATAATATGACGAAAAGAAATAAGGCCCCCAAGATAGGTATTTACCAGTAACCTATGTTATCAAATAAAGTGCGTTCGGTGGCTTTCCTCTAGCAAACCAAACGGGGATTGTCAGTCCCAAATAGATCTATCCACAACTATTTAAGTTCACCCTACAAGTGATTAAGGTTCATGATCGAGGGACTTTTGGTAATAGCAAACTTAGGCAATAGCAGTCAAGTATAGCATATAGTTGATAAGTCACTTGTAATCATGTTTATAGCAGGTATCTCTTCATGCGATATAAAATGTGTAAACTAGTAAAGTTTATATAAGCATGCAATTTCCCCCGGAAGCAATTTAAAACAGGTAAAAGGAGTGGGGGTTATGGAACTCACAGTCATATGTAAATAGTTAACAAATGCTTGTAAACGTAAAAACAGTAGTTGGGCATATATCTCCCCCAAAATGTTTATAAAACAATTATAAAACAAGTAAAAGTTGGGGCTATGACTCACCTGAGTGTAATGGTAGACAGAGAAGTGGAATGGATATGACTACAAAAGATAACCTGAATAATTATAGAAGTCTGGGATAAGTTTGACTTATCGAGAATTGTTATATGAAACAATGTCGGATGACAAAATGGTTTTGTTGCAAAGGTGGCTTGCGTGGCAAAACGCTTAAATTTCAAGAAAAAGTTATATACTATATAACTTGTCTTTAAATATAAAGTGTCGTTATTGTTTATATTTCTCGTCATAAAATAATGATAAGTATATAATTTATCAAAAGTTAGTTGACGATAAATTATAGTAATTGTGAAATGTTCTAATTGTAATCCATTTTCGAATTTCTATTTATATATTTGAAATGGCTTGTTTATTTGTCGATGTACGTATAGTTATTCTCTAATAATTATAAGGGTCTGTAAAACATTTGTTAACTTATAAAAGTTTTTAGGATGTAAAGTGTCAAAGTTCATCTTTGAAGGGTTGAAATTGTAAAACCATATAAGTTATAACTTATAGAAGTTTTTAAGAAAATGTCAAGTGAGTTAAAGTTGGGGGTTGAAGTTGTAAAAGATTAATAATAGTTTTAAACTTATAAAAGTCTTTTAAGTAAAGTGATAACCGTTTCATAGTTGAGGGGCTGTTTCTGCCAAGTTACGAAACTGGCAAAAATAACAAAAGAATAAAACTAAAAGATGCAGGATTCGAACCCATGACCTTGCGCTCAACAGCCCAATGCCCCAACCATTGCAGTCGCCCTTCTTTTGTGTTTTATTACCCAACGACTTATTTATAAAGGCTTTCGATCTGTGTTATTTTTGGTTATATATATTACGCTCAGTACACACTGAGCTTGTGTTTGCATGCTTATGGTTTTCTTGTGATTCAAATCAGTTTTTACCATCTTTTCAAATATGCATTTCTAAATGAGTGCAAGGCAACGAGAGTCACCAAAATAAGCCTCGACTTATTTTGAGTCTCACGTCCCATTTACCAAACGAAACCAACACTTTAAACCGATTAGTACAAAGTCGAAATAGGTTCGTTTTCTATGTCGATAAGTTATAAAAATCAATTTTTCATATGTTTAGCTTATTAATAAGTACGTTTGAGTTGAGTTCGGTTTAGAGCCCGATGAGAGTTTATATAGGAAAATAAGCTAAAGTCGCTTAAGATTTTAGAAGTTTTCAAAACTAGTTTAACATTTCAACTGGTTCCATGCAAGATCATATAAGTTCTTTTTACCACACAAGTCTTGACAATGCCACCTTAATTATTTTATATATGCATGAAGGAAAGTAATAAGATGGAATGGGTTCGGAGACTTACGACACCAAATTGTGGTGAGGAACGAAGAAGAAAAGCGGACGAGGGACAAGCGAGAGACGAAGCCAAAAATATTCCATGGCTTCCAAGCTTTCAAATCCGTCACGTACTAGCGAGGCCTTAGAGCTTGAAAACTAAACCGCGACTTGTTTCTCTTCTTCACACAACAGTAGCTAGAAGAAAAATGCTTGGGAGCTTGGATATTCTTCTCGTTCACAGTCACAAGAAATGATTTAGGAAATGTTGAAATAAGAAAATGGAAGGTTTACATGTATGTGAGTGTGAGAGAACTGTCGACTTGCATGGTTTGCTTATATACCCGAGTTGGTTCATGACAAATGGCGAAATGGACAGAGATAGCATGGGACGTGGGAGTGTGAATGCATGCGATTCTTCCTTATAACTTCCAAACCGAGACAAGAATGTTTCTAAGAATCTTATTTTCAGTCACTTTGAGTGTTCACACCTTCTAAACACAGGTTGCTCAAGGATAGGGGAGCAATGGAGGTGTGTAAGTGGTAGAGTGTAAGAGTGCTTGAGTGTGTCAGTGGTTTTGTAAGGAACTCACATGGATCTTGTTTTGATTCAGCTTATGTCGAGACCCAAGTGAGAAACAAGAGAGTGTATAAGTGGTCCTTGTTTTCCTCTTGTCCTTGTTTCTGTCGAGACTTCAGAGAACAACAAAGAGGTGTGAGACTTTGCAAGTGTAACATGGTTTCTTGGTTTCTTCTTGCTGTCTAAGAATCGATCCCCTCAAGAAAATTTTTATTAAGGGTCGGTTTGGTTTTGCGACAAAAGAAGACCAAGAGAAAAAGGAGTAAATATATACGTCAAGTTGTCATGTGAATATATAATTTGGATGGATAGATCGATTACTTAGTTTATTAAAGGGTCACTTTGGTTTATTACGTGGTACAGAAAAGAAAACAACATGAATATGTTGAGTTTGGTTTATAGCGTATGGCAGGGAAAAACACAAAGAAATATTATACGTGACTTTGTAAAAATACAAAAAGGGTAAATTCGTTTATGCTTGCGATATTTAGGTTACCAAGGTTCATATGTAATATCGTTTCA
>LBNU01033195.1:103710-118575 GCA_014162995.1 Artemisia annua
TTTTTTTTTTTTTAAAAATTTTTTTTTTTTTTTTTTTTTTTTTTTTTTTTTTTTTTTTTTTTTTTTTTAGTGTGAGATGAGTTTGAGTGTGTTTTTTGTTAGTGTGAGATGAGCATTTGTGCCTGTGTTTTTTTTAGTGGGATGTGTGTTTTTTTAGGTGAGAGATTGATAGTGTTTTTATGTGTGTGTGTTTTTTTTTGTGAATGTAAAGTGGAAGTAAGTGGGATCGGAGGATGGGAGTTTTATTTGGTTTTGTGGGTCTGATAACTTTTTAGGGTGGGATGTTGGTTTGGTGTGTGTAAATTTAGGCATTGATTTAGGTTTGTATTGTTGAATCTTAAAAAGAAAGGGTTGGATTTTGGTTTGGGATATTGATGCTTTATAAAAGAGTAAGATAATGGGACTGAATTCAAGAACAAGCTTATGGATGATTTTTGTACCAAAAAAGGAATCAAGAGGGAGTTTAGCATTGCTAGAACTCCTCAGCAGAATAGAGTTGCATAAAGGAAGAAAAGAACCTTGATAGAAGCAGCAAGAACAATGCTTGCAGATTCTCTCTTACCTATTCAATTTTGGGCTGAAGTAGTAAGTGCTGCTTGCTATATTTTGAATAGAGTTTCTATCACCAAACCTCAGATGAAGACACCCTATGAATTACTAATGGGCAGGAAACCTAGTATAAGCTTTATGAAGCCTTTTGGATGTCCTCTTACTATCCTTAATACCATTGATAACTTGGGAAAGTTTGATGGCAAGTCTGATGAAGGATATCTTTTGGGTTATTCTACAAATAGTAAAGGTTTTCGAGTGTATAATAAGGTTACAAAGAAGGTTCAAGACTGTCTCCATGTTGAATTCCTTGAAGATCAGACAAACCAAAGAGGTAAAGGTCCTGATTGGATGTTTGACCTTGATGTATTGACTCCTTCAATGAACTATGTGCCTGTTAGGGAGGAGAATCAAGTTGTTCATTCAGAAGAAGAAGATTCACAGTTCATAGTTCATGGTGTTAATGCAAGTTCTACAGCTGTTCCAGATACAGAGTTTATTCCTGTTAACAAGAAGCAAAGTACTGTTGAAAAACAAAGTACTGTTGATTCAACTCCCATAATCTCTGATGAAGATCAAGCCATTCAAGATGAACTCAATAGGATGCTTTTTCAAGAAACACTTGCAAAGTCCTATGAAGATGAACAAAGACGAGCTTATGAAGCAGAGAAGACAAAGGGAAAATCTAAAAATTCATCTGACAGTACTTTGGACAACAGCACTTTGGATCCCAGTACTTTGGATCAAAGTACTGCTGCTCCATTTGAAAGTACTTCTAGGGGGGTCAAGTCAAACACTTGGACAAATACTGATGATTGGGCTGGTTCATCCATGCTCCTTTTGAAGAATCAGATGATGAGTTGCAGGACGAAGGAATTTTCTCTAAGCAAGGTCCTGATTTCACAAATTTGGAAGATGATCTTACTGTACCAACTACTCACACTTCTAGAGTACATAAGAATCATCCTACAAATAAGATTATTGGTTCTCCTACTTCTGGTGTTCTTACAAGGTCTAAAGCTAAAATTACCATCAAGCCTCATAATGCTTTGCTTAGCTTTGTTTATAAACAAAACAGGATGAACCATAAGGATAAACAGACTTGTTTGTTTGCTTGTTTCATCTCTCAAGAAGAACCCAAGAATATAGCTCAAGCTTTAACTAAAGAAAGCTGGGTTGAAGCTATGCAAGAAGAACTTCTACAGTTTAAGCTTCAAGAAGTTTGGGTCTTATGTGATTTACCTGATGGCATTAAGGTAATTGGTACAAGATGGGTCTTCAGAGTCAAAAGAGATGAAAGAGGTAATGTCATCAAGAACAAAGCAAGATTGGTTGCACAAGGATATAGACAAGAAGANAGAAAGCTGGGTTGAAGCTATGCAAGAAGAACTTCTACAGTTTAAGCTTCAAGAAGTTTGGGTCTTATGTGATTTACCTGATGGCATTAAGGTAATTGGTACAAGATGGGTCTTCAGAGTCAAAAGAGATGAAAGAGGTAATGTCATCAAGAACAAAGCAAGATTGGTTGCACAAGGATATAGACAAGAAGAAGGAGTGGGTTATGATGAAGTATTTGCTCCTGTAGCAAGAATTGAAGCAATCAGACTATTCCTTGCCTTTGCCTCTTATATGAGATTTCCAGTCTATCAAATGGATGTCAAGAGTGCCTTTCTTTATGGCAAGATTACAGAAGAGGTCAATGTTAAACAACCTCCTGGTTTTGAAGATCCTGAACATCCCAACAAAGTCTACAAAGTTGTCAAAGCATTGTATGGTCTTCTTGAAGCCCCTAGAGCTTGGTATGAAAGACTCTCAAATTTTTTGTTACAACATGGCTATAGGAGAGGAGCCATTGATAAGACCTTGTTCATAAAAAGAGACAAAAAGGATATCATTCTTGTTCAAGTTTATGTGGATGATATTATCTTTGGAGCTACAAAACAGTCCATGGTGAAAGAGTTTGAAGAACTTATGCAAAAAGAATTTCAAATGAGTTCAATGGGTGAGTTAACTTTCTTTTTGGGGCTTCAAGTTAAACAGTCAAGTACTGGTATCTTCATAAGTCAAGATAAGTATGTCACTGACATTCTTAAAAAGTTTAACCTCAATACTATCAAGCCAGTCACTACACCCATTAAATCTTCAAATTCACTTGGTAAAGATGAAGATGGAAAACCAGTGGAAGTCAAGCTTTACAGATCTATGGTTGGGTGTCTCATGTACTTAACTGAATCAAGGTCTGATATCATGTTTGTTGTTTGTCTATGTGCAAGATATCAAGTTTCACCCAAGGTTTCTCATATGAATGTTGTACAAAGAATCTTTGCCTATCTCAAGCATCAACCTAAGTTAGGATTGTGGTATCCTAAGGAGTCCCCTTTTCGCTTGGAAGCTTTTTTAGATAGTGATTATGCTGGAGATAATTTTGATAGAAGATCAACCACTGGTGGATGCCAATATCTTGGAAGAAGATTAGTCTCTTGGCAATGTAAGAAACAAACAATTGCAGCAACCTCATCTACTGAAGCAGAATATGTTGCAGCTGCAAGTTGTTGTGGACAAGTACTGTGGATGCAAAATCAACTCTTGGACTATGGATTCAATTTCAAGAATACTCCTATCAACATTGATAATGAGAGTACTATTTGTATTGTGAAGAATCCAGTTTATCATTCCAAGACTAAGCACATTCAGATTAGGCATCATTTTATTCGAGATTGTTATGAGCACAGATTGATTAATGTTGTCAATACAGATGATAATGTAGCAGATTTACTCACAAAAGGCTTTGATGTTTCAAGATTCAAGCATTTGGTGTTAAGTATTGGTATGATCAATTTTTAGGCTATTTTTGACGTGAGGCATTAATAGTTATTCATATTTTGAGGGGAGGCTACATATATCATTCAAAAGAAAAGAACTTTTATTCATTAAAAGTTAAAGTACATTCATCTTCAAGACCACAGTCATTACATCAACAGAGATACATGATCAAGCAAACCTACATCAATCCTACTCAACCTACAACCTACATAAACTACTCCATAGGCTTTTTCCCTTTGCCCTGGTAGTTGTGTTTTGCCTTCTGAGCTTTCTTTTTCTTTTCATCAAAAGAGGCTTGCTTTCTTGGACAAGCAAGGAAAAGCACTTGCATTGGAGGTTTCTCTAGTCTTGCAGGCTTCTCTTCTACAGGAATCTTCAGGTTCTTCAGGGCAGTCTCTAAAGCTTGGTTCAAGGCTCTTGGCAGTTCTTTGGATAGTGTTGTAGCTGGAGCAGCAGTTGGTGCCTTTCTCTTAGAGTTTCTCTGGTTTGAGCTTGATGCAGTTGGAGGAAAGTAATCACTCCATCCTGGCTTTGAGTCTAAATAAGAATCAGAGTCAAAATTATACTCAATCTCTGTGTCACTAGAGTCATCAGATGAGATATAAACCAATGGAAAGTTACTCATGGTGAAGTTATGGTTTTTAAAAGATGAAGATAAGTTTTTGAAGTTTTTGATATATTTTTGTGATGAAGTAAAGTGTGTATAAAGAGTATTTTTATAGGCAAATGGGTTTTGGATGCTGAAAGTACTGCTTGACGGCTGTAATGAAGGTACTGCTTTGCTGACGTGGGAAGTACTGTTACTATTCCAACGGTAACAAAAGTGTGGTAAAAATTATTTGGTTTTCTTGGAAAGGAATAAGGGCTAAAAATAACGGTTTGCGCATTTATTGGGATTCAATGTTTTAAATCTTACCCATATATATTTAACCCTACCCGATTTTTCTCTTTCCTTATAACTAACATCCCACTTTTTATAAACATAACCATCGCCGCTCTCTTACTTACTTTCTCAATCATACAACAATGGCTCGTTCCACTTGTAATCGTCACAATATGGTAGCTAATTTGGATAAAACAGAATTGAAAGTTGATTTTACTGATATAATTGATTTTCTCACTGGGTCTTCAATCAATTATGCTATCTTAGTCAATCCCAATGTTATTGGACCTTGGATTCAAGAGTTTTGGGCTACTGCTAAAGCTGGATGGGAGGAGATGGATATTTGGTTTATTACGACTAAGGTTGCTGGGCGTAATATTCGAATTACAGAGGATACTATAAGAGCATANAAACAGAATTGAAAGTTGATTTTACTGATATAATTGATTTTCTCACTGGGTCTTCAATCAATTATGCTATCTTAGTCAATCCCAATGTTATTGGACCTTGGATTCAAGAGTTTTGGGCTACTGCTAAAGCTGGATGGGAGGAGATGGATATTTGGTTTATTACGACTAAGGTTGCTGGGCGTAATATTCGAATTACAGAGGATACTATAAGAGCATACCTTCAGTTTAATGATGAAGAAGGTACTGCTTGTTTTGCTAAAGAGGTACTTTGGGATACACTTAGGGATATTGGATATGAGGGTTCACTTCGCAAGCTTACCTTTGACAAACCCTTATTCATTCCACATTGGAAATATTTGATCCATGTCCTACTTCATTGTCTAAGCAACAAGAGTACTGCTTGGAATGAGTTTCCCAAATCCATAGCATCTGCCTTAGTAGGACTAGCTACTAATCAGTCATTTAATTGTTCTTGGATGATACTTGATGGTATGCTTAAACACATCAAGAATGGTTCTCCATTTTTGATTTATCCCAGGTTCATATAGGTCTTTTTGAATAAACAGCTTGAAGGTGTTCCTAAACCCCAAGAATTTTTGCCAGTTGTTACTCTTCCTGATAAGGTGTTTACCTTCATGACCACAAAGAGTGCTAAATTTTCTGGTAGGGATACACCTCTCACTGCTCACATGTTTGAGGTAGCACAAGTTGTTAGAGATGCTGCTCATGAAGATTCAGAGGATGCATCTGAACATTCAGACTCTGCTCCCACTCCATCTCAAGATGATTCTCAACAGTCTGAGAGGTCACCTTCAAATGAAGAAGATGTCTCTCAAAACATTGTTTCTTCACCAGTTAAAGAAATCTCTCAAAAGACTATTTCAAGAGAAAAGACTGCTTCAACAGAAAAGACTGTTTCTCTGCAAGGTACTGCTATTGAAGATTCAGATCATGGTGTAAATCAACCACCCACTCCCAATGATTATACTCCCACAGATGGTTCTCAGACATCTGGAGGAGATGAGGGAGCTAATGAGGTTACACCTGATGAAGAGGAGGTTCTAGATAATTATGCCTTGACAAGAGAGTTGAAGAGGTTGAAAAGAGCTTATGATGTTCAAGCTACTGCTATGGAAATTCTTCAAAAGAAGTATAAGGAGTTGAAGAAATTAGTTAAGTCTCTCATTCAACAACATCCAGAAGGTCTCCAGAAGTTTAAGTCTAAGAGGATGAGGCTAAGAAAGCTATCTTCATTCACAATGGGGAGGAATAAGGAAGATGTGAATTTGAATGAATATGTTGTCTTTGAAGATACTGTTAATGAAAATACTGTTCTGAATCAAAACACTATTGATCAAAGTACTGATTCTGTTGATCAAGATGTTGTTAATACTGGTTTCAATATTCCACAGACACCACTTGAAGAACACATTTCTCATCAAGATACTGTTGAAAGAAAGAGTGATGAGACTGAGCAAATAAATCTTCAAGAAGCTGATATTCAAGTCAGATTCATGCTTTTGGACCTATTTTATATTATAGTGGTAAGACTGTAGTCTACTGCAACAGGAGAAAGGAAAGCAGGCCAATATTCATGATAAGACCCTCTTTACGCTCTCTCTTTCTGCTCGCTCCTGTCAACGAATGAATTTACTACTTGTGTCACTCACATTCCATTAGCATGGTGGACTATAGACCGGATTTCACGTTCACTCTATAGGAAGGGGACTTAGATTAATCGATTCGATGGGCGAACTGCTTTCCTTTAAAGGTAGCAAGTGATTGAAATGACAAGCTTGTAACTGATATGAAATCTCGGAAGACAGTAAGTTGGACGAGGAGCTCATGTACCACAGAGTGGGCAAATGCAGAAGAATTGGACTTGGAAGGTACTGGTGTTGGTCTTGCTCAAGATATTGCTAATCAAGATACTGCTCAAGGTACTGTGAGGCAGTCTCTCATTACACTAAGGACCTTAGATTTTGAAGAAGATGTGGGTCCATCCAATCCGGTTCAGGAAGAAGAAGAGATAATAAAGCCTACTAACAGTGATGAAGAGACAATAGCTCAGATTATGATGAGTATATCCAGAC
Source organism: Artemisia annua (assembly GCA_014162995.1). Lineage (NCBI taxonomy): Eukaryota > Viridiplantae > Streptophyta > Magnoliopsida > Asterales > Asteraceae > Artemisia > Artemisia annua. The sequence continues at coordinate 110,469 of LBNU01033195.1, forward strand.
CTACAGGCATTATTATTCAAGAAGTTGAATAGACTCAAGATCTGCAATCTTCTCCTCGGTCTACTCAAGAAGTTGATCCTAAATACAAAGGAAAAGGAATCTTGGTAGAACCAGAGAAAAAGAAGAAGAAGAAGAAGAAGGAATTCACTTTAGCACAAATAAGGGCTATTCAAGAAGCTAAAGGTGAAGAAGCTGCTAAAAAATTACAAGCAGAACTTGATGCTGAGTTTGTAAAAGAAAGAGAGATTGTTGTTCAACCAAGAAGACCAATGACAAAAGCCCAAGAAAGAAATTTTTTTATGAGTTATTTGAAAGGTCGAGGATACAAAGGATTACAGAAGTTAAAGTATCAAGAAATGAAGGATTTATATAATGCTGTTAGAGAAGAATATCAAAGACAAGTAGCTGGCATTATTGGTTATGATACTGAAGAAGGAAAACAGATGATGGAAGCTAGTAATAAAAGGAAAAGAATAACAACTAAATCACAGTCATCAAAGAAGTCTAAATCTGAAGTGGAATTAAGAGCCAACACAATTGATGAACTGAGGAATTACCTAAGAGTTGTTGACTTTGAGCTTCCTAAGTCAGAAGAAGTTGTTGCTACAAAGGCTAAGATATCAGATTTAGAAGTGATAGAATCTGAAAAAGATTGAGATTATTTTGTTTTCCATAGAGAAGATAACAGCTTCAGAGCATTTAATTTTTTGGTAGATGTATTGCACCTTATAGACAGAGAAGATTTGTTTCATCTACATCAACAGATTCAAGCTTATTTTGAACACATTCCACTCAATGGAATTGGTGTATTGTTGCTGGGAGATCTTACAACAATATGGGAAACAGAAGAGACAAGCACAGCTGATGTTTGGAAGAATCAAGAAATCTGGGAAATTCAAAGTTGGAGATTCTTTGCAAATGCTGGTGTACATGTCTTAGAGTTGGAAGATGGTACTATGATCCATATGCTAGCAGAAAGGAGATATCCTCTTACAAGAGATCTGATGATGAGGATGCTGGATCATGGTATGGAAGTAGAGCCAGAGCTGCTCTAATGGTGATAATTTGTTCATCAATTGGACAACTTTGAAGGATGATGATTAGTAAATATTGGTATGATCTTAATTGTTTAAAATCTTTTGAATAAACAAGTACTTTATTCAAAGTACTGCTGATCAAACAGTACTTTCACAAAGTACTGCTTGCAGCCTAAAACCAATAAAGTCTTTTTGAAATAATAATTTTTGTTATGTGCAAAATACTTTTTGAAGCACAATTGTTTACAGCAACAAATTGTTTTTGGAGATGAACATGGTGTTAGTACTTGTGCTACACAACAAATGGTATTCATCTCACCATGTTTAACAAACAAGAAAGAGTTTGACTCATCATGAGGGTACGGCTCTGATGTGATAATCAAATCCGTTTTAGTTTGACAATTTACTAAAAATTGTATGGTTTTCAACTCACCATATCTGTGATAAGTGAAGAGTTGACTAGCCCACAAGAAAATGGCTTGTGGTAAAGGCTGTGGAAAATCCGTTCATATGGTAATTAGTTCACCATGGTAGTTTTACTAAAAAACTAGCTAGTCCAAAAGCAAACGACTATTGGTAAAGACTACTCAAATCCGTTGATAGCTGATGATTTGCTAAAAATCATATGGTTATCAATGTACCATGGTTTACTTTACCTAAACATTGGCTACTCCAGAGTTAATGGCTTTGATAAAGAGACATCAAAATCCATTAATTTTCAATGATTCACCTCTCACAGGAGTTCACACACCTGGATGTGATGAGAATAATATGAAACTTAACATGATTTGATGTATCTTATGTTGCTGAGTAGCTGAGAAGAAATTGAGTTGCTGTGAAGACAAAGAATTGTTGCCGATAAAGATTGCAGATACTACATACTGATGATAACAAAACAACGAGTGTGTCTTTTAAAGATATAACCTTTCCTTGAAGATAAAGATTATAACCAGAAACTTGAAGTCAAACAAGTAGAATTCAAGTTAGGGGAGGATTGTTGGGGTATAAATGTTGAAGTACTGCTGGACATCAAAGTACTGCTTAAGTATATAAGTCAAAGTACTGCTCAAGATCAAAGTGCTGCTCGTTGAATAAAGTAAAAGTACTACAAAGGATTAAAAGACTGACGACATGCAAAGATTAGATTAGGAATATTATGTAAATTCTAGAATATTATAAAGTTAGAGTTAGTTTACTTGTCGTTCAAGTATTGTAAACCGACTAGGGTTTTCCTTGTGCCTATAAAAGGATCCCTAGGTCAACATTAGAGATATATGATTTTAGAGAAAAGCTAAAGTTCGATATTAGAGATATTAGGGTTGTTTGTGAGTCTGTATTCGATAAGCAGATTCAAGGTGTTAATATAATCGTTGAAGTTTGTTATTCTTCTTAGCTTTGTTAAGTAAATTCCGCATACTTAAACAGAGTAATTCAGTGTTTCATTGTTAGTAGTTTAGGATTTATCCAAGACTGCTAAGCCCTTAACAAGCTATATAAGATAGTTTGGTCAGAGTATAATGATCCAACACATTGCACTAGCCCTTCTTTTGTGTTTTATTACCCAACGACTTATTTATAAAGGTTTTCGATCTGTGTTATTTTTGGTTATATATATTACGCTCAGTACACACTGAGCTTGTGTTTGCATGCTTATGGTTTTCTTGTGATTCAAATCAGTTTTTACCATCTTTTCAAATATGCATTTCTAAATGAGTGCAAAGCAACGAGAGTCACCAAAATAAGCCTCGACTTATTTTGAGTCTCACGTCCCATTTACCAAACGAAACCAACACTTTAAACCGATTAGTACAAAGTCGAAATAGGTTCGTTTTCTATGACGATAAGTTATAAAAATCAATTTTTCATATGTTTAGCTTATTAATAAGTACGTTTGAGTTGAATTCGGTTTAGAGCCCGATGAGAGTTTATATAGGAAAATAAGCTAAAGTCGCTTAAGATTTTAGAAGTTTTCAAAACTAGTTTAACGTTTCAACTGGTTCCATGCAAGATCATATAAGTTCTTTTTACCACACAAGTCTTGACAATGCCACCTTAATTATTTTATATATGCATGAAGGAAAGCAATAAGATGGAATGGGTTCGGAGACTTACGACACTAAATTGTGGTGAGGAACGAAGAAGAAAAGCAGACGAGGGACAAGCGAGAGACGAATCCAAAACAACTCCATGGCTTCCAAGCTTTCAAATCCGTCACGTACTAGCGAGGCCTTAGAGCTTGAAAACTAAACCGCGAATTGTTTCTCTTCTTCACACAATAGTAGCTAGAAGTAAAATGCTTGGGAGCTTGGATATTCTTCTCGTTCACAGTCACAAGAAATGATTTAGGAAATGTTGAAATAAGAAAATGGAAGGTTCGCATGTATGTGAGTGTGAGAGAACTGTCGACTTGCATGGTTTGCTTATATACCCGAGTTGGTTCGTGACAAATGGCGAAATGCACAGAGATAGCATGAGACGTGGGAGTGTGAATACATTCGATTCTTCCTTATCACTTCCAAACCGAGACAAGAATGTTTCTAAGAATCTTATTTTCAGTCACTTTGAGTGTTCACACCTTCTAAACACAGGTTGCTCAAGGATAGGGGAGCAATGGAGGTGTGTAAGAGGTAGAGTGTAAGAGTGCTTGAGTGTGTCAGTGGTTTTGTAAGGAACTCACATGGATCTTGTTTTGGTTCAGCTTATGTCGAGACCCAAGTGAGAAACAAGAGAGTGTATAAGTGGTCCTTGTTTTCCTCTTGTCCTTGTTTCTGTCGAGACTTCAGAGAACAACAAAGAGGTGTGAGACTTTGCAAGTGTAACATGGTTTCTTGGTTTCTTCTTGTTGTCTAAGAATCGATCCCCTCAAGAAAAGTAATATTAACGGTCGGTTTGGTTTTGCATCAACAGAAGACCAAGAGAAAAAGGAGTAAATATATACGTCAAGTTGTCATGTGAATATATAATTTGGATTGATAGATCGATTACTTAGTTTTCCATGTGGCTAGGGTTACCATCATTGGATTCAGATTCAGAAGAATCTTCCTCACTAGATGTTGCCTTGGTTTGGGTCTTACTTATGTTATCACTGTCCTGCTCTGCTTCTAAGCTAGTAGCAATAGTGGTAGCCCTTGCCAATCTGTCTCCTCCATCACCTAAGACAGTCTCATTTGGTACTTGCATCTTGATGTGCGTGATGTGTCGTTGCGGTGTAGCAGTTTAATGCCTACTCAAGTTTTACATTTATATTTAGCCGACTAATCAATAACACACACACACACTTAACAAGCAGTGTACCCGGTCAGTTTGCATGTAATGGTAAGCAGAGTGTCGATCACTAAGGGTGGAACGTATTATCTAATTATCCTAATCAGTATTTTAATATCTAAGTTAGCTTTGCAGTCTAATCTAATGATAGGGGTTCAGCCTGAGAGACTGCCACGGTTTGGTTATCTAATTAAACAGTAAATACTGATGAGAACAAATCAGCGAATAGCATACACGTACCCAGATAGATAGTAGAGACAATAAGAAGACCTGTCCTGATAATTAAGATAGCTTGTCACTTGTTTTATTGCTAGTTTTATATGAAGTGTATAAAATTAATCCGTACTCGTTGGCTATTATATTGGCAAGTAAACCCTTAATGATTACATATGAATATCCTACTCATCCAAAGACATCGGAGTGAGTAGGCGAGGAAGGAGTATGGCGGCTCAGCAGTGCTCAGCTAGACACAGAGGTAGTCAATGCACTAATATAATGAAACCAAAGACATCAAACATATAAAATTTAATCGATGGGAAAGCAATTTTAAGGCGGGCATTTGATTATTTCGTACTCACAAACTACCGACCATCAATCCTGATGGATTCAAAGCTTACTATTACAATAAAACAAAACTACTTAATGAATTAAATACATGCAGGACCTTCTTACAGCTCTATGATCTTCGTTTGGGGTGTGTCTTGTGTAGCTTGTTCATCTGAATTCGTCTCCTTAGGGTTATGGTGCATAAAAAATTCGTCTAGGTCTTGGGGTATTTATAGTTTCTTTCTGAGGGTTCGATGCGGCGCATGTAATGATGAGATGCGGCGCATTGACTTAACTTCGAGTGGGGTCCAAGCTTATTATATTCTGGAATATTCGTACACCGCCTTTAGATGCGGCGTAACTTGAATCTTTATGCTGCGCATGTCCTTCAGTTGTCTTGGATTGTTTCTGGTGAAGTCTTGATAGTGATATGCCGTATGTCAATTGTGTGATGCGTCGTATCTGGAGTAGAACGAGCTTGATCTTCTTCTTTTACCAGAGTTTCATATGCGGCGCATGGTAGAATTCCATGCGGCGCATTCTTCAAAGTCAGGCAATGGTCTTCGAATTCATCTAAGTATGATATTGCGGCGTACCTGTTGAGTGAGATACGGCGCATCTTCTGGGTTTCAGTAGACTTTTGACATCTTGTTCGTTTTGCTCCGTAATTAGTCCAAAATCGCCAATTTTCACCTTTTACATGTTTTTACCTGAGAATCACTAAAGTAAACATTAAAGCACCGATTCTCATACATAATAAAGTAAAACAAGTTAAATAAATAGGATAAATGATGCTAATAAAATGTACTTATTTGAGTTCATCAAATATCTCCCCACTTGAACTTTACGTGTCCCCAAGTAAACCTTAAATTTAATCTTATGAAAATGTATCCTAAAAGGTATTAGGATTTATTTTTAATGGTTAAGCATGTATTCGTTTTATCATAATCACACAACCAACCACTTAACGAAGTAGAAACAAAATAATTTTTTTTCAATACAAAACAATTCTAAATCGTTTAGTTGCTAGTTGTGATGAATATTCTATCATAAGCTTGACAAGTATACGCATCTCCCCCACTAAAGCCAAGGAGTAACAACTCTAAAGCGGTTAAATGGGTTAGTAGGTTAAGGGTTGATCATTCTTTTCAATCTCTATCTATCTCATATTCCAGAAAAGGCGACAAAATCACGAATACATGATCGAATCCATGACCATGATACTCGCAATTGCTCAATTCCTTAACTCGAATAAGCTAAAGATAGGACCAAGTAATCTTCATCAATAATATTATATCAAAAGGGCGACAAAATTAAAAATACATAGCCGAATCCACAACTACGATACTTAAGATTGCTCAAATCCCTAATCTCGACAAATCAAAGGTTAGGATGAAGACTGATATAGGGTATGGATAATATTTGGGATATAAATTGGTATAAAATAAAAATAAACAAAATGAATAGATTAAAATCCTAAGTGTGGTTAATTACTTTCTCAACCATCCCATGTATAAGACCCATATCACTGAATAACTCACGCTTTTGACTCATGTAACTCACGCTTTAGGTAGACACAAATTATACTCAATAAAATCTTAAACAAAGAATAACCTTAGTCGGCGTTCCCGTAACGGCCAACTCCCTTTCAATCATAAATATAATATACAACAACAAATAGTGATGATATCTCTACTTTTACAAAACTTTACATAAGTTGGTTAAAAACAAACTTCCAACTTTTTCTTCTTTCTGTTTCTTTTCTATTTTTTTCGATTTTTCTTACTTGTGTAAAATTTCACAACTTTTCTATCACGATTTTTCCGGATAATTTTTCCATACTTTTCATAACTTTCAGAAAATACATGTAATAGTAAAAGTAGTAAACACACGGAAAATAAACTAGAAATATACAATATGTACTTTCACTCCAATTGCATTGTGCAATTTCCTGACCTAACCAAAGATAATGAATTACGCACGCGAACACAGGTAATGTAAGAAAACACACTTTGCCTAAAGTAACTAACCACGGATTTCAATTTACAGGGTAGGCTAAGGTGTAAGGGTGTAACGAAACATTTTAACAAAGGTGTAAGAAACGAAAGGAATGGCTCTGAGGGTTTTTCTAGGGGTATCTTACTCTAAAAATGAGAGTAACAAAAGGGTTTATACGGGGGTTAACTAGCCGGTGTAGCTAGTTAATATCACAAAACATATAAAGGCTTTTTGGGTGTAATCCTAGAATTTTACCAAGTTAGACAAGTCACTCCAATTATATTGATAATACTCATTATGGTGGTCTCAGTAGTATACAAGCCAAGTTCTAAAGTTTACAAGTCACCAGTACACTAAAGTTTTTCATTTTAGGCAAAAATAATGTTATGTGTGCGGCTATGTAATTTAGACTTAAACAAAGACATGCTAAAAATTTTTAAATAATGATATATTAAGCGTATTTTAAGCATATTTTGAAAATTTTTTAAACAAAGACATGCTAACTTAATGAGCAGTGTACCCGGTCAGTTTGCATATAATGGTAAGCATAGTGTCGATCACTAAGAGTGGAACGTATTATCTAATTATCCTAATCAGTATTTTAATATCTAAGTTAGATTTGCAGTCTAACCTAATGATAGGGGTTCAACCTGAGAGACTGCCACGGTTTGGTTATCTAATTAAACGGTAAATACTGATGAGAACAAATCAGTTAATAGCATACACGTACACAGATAGATAGTAGAGACAATAAGAAGGCCTGTTCTGATAATTCAGATAGCTTGTCACTTGTTTTATTGCTAGTTTTATATGAAGTGTATAAAATTAATCCGTACTCGTTGGCTATTATATCGGCGAGTAAACCCTTAATGATTACTTATGAATATCCTACTCATCCAAAGACATCGGAGTGAGTAGGCGAGGAAGGAGTATGGCGGCTAAGCAGTGCTCAGCTAGACACAGAGGTAATCAATGCACTAATATAAGGAAACCAAAGACATCAAACATATAAACTTTAATCGATGGGAAAGCAATTTTAAGGCGGGCATTTGATTATTGCGTACTCACAAATTACCGGCCATCAATCCTGATGGATTCAAAGCTTACTATTACAATAAAACAAAACTACTTAATGAATTAAATACATGCAGGACCTTCTTACAGCTCTAAGGTCTTCGTTTGGGGTGTGTCTTGTGTTGCTTGTTCATCTGAATTCGTCTCCTTAGGGTTATGGTGCACACAAAATTCATCTAGGTCTTGGG
>LBNU01033195.1:135396-182738 GCA_014162995.1 Artemisia annua
GGGGGATACATGCTAGTTTTACAAAACGAATACAAGTAGCTTTTTGGTATGCTTGACCCGAATACATGATTATAAGACATTGAGTGTCTCTTGCCAATTAAGTCCCCATCATGAACCGTTAATTTTGTGTGAACGCTAATATTATGAATATGCCATATTGGCATTGACCAGCCTGGCCGAAGTGGTAGCGCCCATCTTTCAACGGTCACATAATATTGAGAATATGAGGTAAATGGCAAATATTACCTACCGGGGCAAATGATTAAAACTTGGTTAAGGTTCGGTTTCATGAGCTCTATGTTGATAATCGATAACACCGACAAGTACTGATCTATACTTGTTACCCGATGAATAATACTTGTATTCAATTTATTATTACTAAACTCTATGAATTCACTCAACATTATTGTTGACTTTTAGCCATGTGCTTGGATGGGCCGCGCAAGGAAATATTATCAATCAAGATGGCTCATGTTTTAAATGTTTTATTATGTACTAAAATGATGAAGACTTTTTATCATCCTATGTATCTTTTAAACTTTGTAAACTATTTTGGGACCTCTTGTAAAACTTAAATAACCTTTTAAGGTTTATGTTTATTAAATATTTCTTGTATGAAACTTATTTATTATATTTGTACTATGTGATCGATATATAGCACCCCATGTCCCTTTCCGCTGCAATCCTGAAAATGGGGGTGTTATAAAGGCACTATTTGGTGAACACATATAAGGCTTTTAGGTGTAGCGTTGTTACTAACATACTACGGAAAAGGCGACAAAGGCAATGGTACATGACCGGAATGCCGGGCAAGACACCAATGACTGCTTAAATCCTTCACCTAAGCATGATTCACAACTAAAGGGTAGGATAAGACATGGGATGCACAATAATGGTGTAAAATGAAAAAGAAAGCAAATAGTCTTAGCCTGTAACCGAGTTGCTACCACTTGCCGTTCATCCAAAGTCCAAGCTTCAAAACGCAAGAATTGGATCACGTAACAAGTGTGTGCCATTAGAGGAAGTCATGATGGGCACCTCACTTGGTCTTCATGTTGGCGGTTAAGAACCAACAACTTCATTCTTCAAATATGACTGAAGTGGCCTATTCGATACTAATTCCTTCAAAGCTCTTATTACGGTGCTATACAAGGTTGCACCAAAGATAACACATCTACATACGGAAATTCACTTTTTTTTTAAATACAATAGACATATCCCCTCACTTGGGATGAACAATACATGTACAATAGTGGGTTTTCTCATGATCTTCAATGATTTATCTTCAACGTAGGTGTGATTCTTGAATCTCTTAACTAGAACCTCAAACTAGAACAAGTGGCAACTTCCCAACCATAAACTAAGACTACACGGTAGGCTAAGGTGTATAGGTGTATCGAAACAATATGGGTAAGAAACGAATGGATAGGCTCAAAAGGGTGTATCTAGGGGTATCTTACCCTAAAGGTGAGTGCAACAAAGGGTTTAACACGGGGGTCAAAGAGTCAATGTGACTAATCGAATAACACACACATAAAGGTTATTTGGGTGATAATCCTAAAATATTGCCTTCTTAAAAAGTTTCTACCAAATGTATCAAGAAATCTCAATACACTACTCGTCAATGGTTTCAAAATGATGTAAATGCCAAGTTCTAAAGTTTACAAACTACCGGCACACTCATAATATTGGTGGATTTAGGGTTAAACAGGGGAAACTGAAATAGGCTAAACCTCACCATGGTATTAAGGGTTAATGTGCTCGGCTAAGGTCCATTCTAGTTAGGTTCGGAAAAACATGTCAAAAGTTTTAAAAGTGGCATAATTTTTCAAAATAAACTAGAAAATGGTGCAAGATAAAGTTCAAGTATATAATTCCACTCCCGTCCCCCCACTTGAGTTGTACAAAGTCCCTTTTGTACGTAAAATAAAAATAAAGAGGAAAAGTAGAATTAGAATGAGGACTTCCCTGACATTCGCTCTTGATAATGGTAGAAGGATCATGTTGAAAAACGTGCCTTCGCTTCGCCTAATGAGTAAACTTCAATTCCCTGGAATCACACAACTACCAAAAGCATAAAACCTAAAAAGAAAAATAAAAATAAAAATAAAAACCTAACTCACTTTTGTAGGAATCACGGTTGCATTTAGCTTATGCAACAAGCCATTTAAACCACTTGGTGTCCCAAGTGGACGAGTGAAGTCTCGTGAGGGTTTACAGGGAACACACCCACAAAGTTCATTTAAAAACAAATACAAGTTTAAATAGTGTTTTATAAAATAAAAAGCATTTTTAAGGTATAGAAGGTAGCTATGGCGTAGCTGAAAAGGGGTGCTACGCCGTAGTTGCTAATTTTATCCCGAATGACACATGGGGGTTGCTACGACGTAGTCAATGGAGGAGCTACGCCGTAGCAAAGGTCTGGAGAATTTTTCTTGGTGCAAAAGTCAAAAAATTAGTTCCCCATCGCAATGCTTCCATTAGTACCTGCAAATTATTAGTACAAAACATACCAAACAAAAAAATAAAGAAAAATAAAAGGAAAAGGATAATTCGGGTTGTCTCCCGAAAGAGCACTTTTGTTTATTATCGAGTCTTTAAGTTAGACTCACTGCCGCGCCTTTCAAGTAGGTTCTAGGGCACTCTTGCCCTTGTTCTTGTTCCACAAAGTCGGTGAGTGGTCCCAAACATTAGGAGCGATATACGGTGTCATGCTATTACGATTTTCAACTAAGAAGTTAGCCTTGACCCATTCATCACGATATTGCATCTCCATTTTCTTGTTTAGTTATCTTTCTCCGAACTTCACCTTAATCCAATTTTCGAATGAGATACCATGGTAGCCTACTTGATTTCTCTTGTGCGCATTAAAACATGCCCATTCGTTATGTTTGGCTAGATTTATTTCTGGCATCCTTCCTCCATCACATTCTTTTTTGCAAGAATCGCATGTAGGCCAAGATTGGGTTGTTCCTCTATATGTCATAATGGCGGGTGTACAGTAGTGAACTGTCCATTACACCGTTTCATTCAACTTTGCGTTCATGAAATGGGCTTGAAACCATGTTTTATTAATTATCCGCTCATCTTCAAAACACCACCAAACGTTAGCTTACTTCTTTAATCTCTTAATTCGAAACATTCCCCCTCCATTGCAATATTTGACAAGGGGGTCACATGTAGGCAGAGTTATTTTTGACCAGTTGACCATGGTTGTTGATGGTTCACAACAGTGAAGTTTTGCTGCAACAGTCACCGGTCCTCCTTCCTCATCCCCTGTTTCTAATCTCTCATCCTCTTCATCAGTGTCATCCCAAAAAGATTCGTCATCCGGATATGAGTTGACCTCTTGCTCATACTTAGAGCACAATGGGGTTGTATAAGAGAACACATTATCAGAGATTTGAAGTATTGGTGAGATTTCATCTCCTATTTAATCATCTTTACAAGAACTTGCTTCTTCCTTATGCAAAGTTGAGGAAACCACACTCATGTTAAACACAATCCTCTCATCATATACTCCAAACGATATCCCTTTCTTAAACACATCTATCTTTGTGTGTGCAGTGGTGAGAAACGGTCTTCCTAAAATTAGGTCCTCCTTTGGAATGTTAGCCATGTCAATAACTACAAAATCCACAGGGAATAAAAATTTGTTGATCTTAAGGATGACATTATCTAGTATCCCGATAGGGCTCGTTTTAGTAGTGTCAGCCATTTCGACCCGCAAACTAGTTTTCCTGAGGCTTGTTAGTTTAAGGGATAGGAATAGAGATAATGGCATAATGTTGATACTAGATCCCAAATCGGCTAATGCAAATAAGTCAGACTTACCAATTTTACAGGGCACCACAAAGCTTTCTGAGCTGTCCTCCTTCTTTGGTAATTGGCAAGGCACCTTTTCATAAGGTTCGTTGTTTTCTTCTGAAAGGATGTTCTCTCCATCATCTTCTGTGAAAATTGCTTTGCATGCTTCGATAGTCTTCTTATTTTCTTCGATAACTTTATTCTTGTGGATGTTATCGGCCAAATTATCATTCATTGCTTCAAGATTCTTGAGAGATTCATCATGGTTAGCAAGGCTCTTGTTAGTGGCTTCTTGAAAGTTCTTCAACCATATATCTTGCTCTCCCTGTTTCTTCCTAGAATCTTCGAGATACTTATTTATAGTATCCTCAAGGTTTGATCTTCTTTCCCCATAAGGTTGCCGATTATGACCAAATGGCCCTGTACGATAACCGTTACCTTGGAATGCTCTACCTTCCCCATATTTTACTTCCTCAGTTTTCTCATTGCCCTCGTTCAAAGGGCAATCTCTAGACAAACGGGGTCCTTCACATACCTCGCAACCAACTTGAATAGCGTGGATATTTTCTTTTAGCTTCTTTATGTCACGCCCCAAGCTTTCGAGTTTGTTGGTGATTAGGGTAATTCCATCCGAGTTTCCAGCAATGCTCCTACTACTTCCACCTTCATGCCACTTTTGAAAGTGGTCCGCCATATCTTCAATAGCCTTTAAGGCTTGAGCAGGAGTCATTCTAGGGATTGGTCCCTGAGAGTCTAAATTTGGCGGGTTGAGATGTTGATCCCTTTGTAAATAATGTTGACTATTTGTTGCTTGTTGAGATCATGAGTAGGGCACTTGTACAAAAGATCATTTTACCTATCCCAAGCTTAGTACAATGTTTCATCTCCGTCTTGCTTGAAGTTGTGAATGTCTTCAAGCTGTTTTGCCATCCTTGAAGGTTGGCAATACCTTTGGATGAAATGCTTCTTCAAGAGAGCCCAAGTGTTTACCGTTCCTGCTGTTAACCTATCGATCCATCTTTTTATTGCTCCATTCAATGTCATCGGGAATACTCTAAGCATTATCGCATCATGAGATACTCCCGGAATGTTGAACAAACAGACAATGTAAAGAACATTGTCAATGTGCTCATAAGCATCTTCCGTCTTGCTTCCTGAAAATGGGTCTTTTCGCAGTTCCCTTATAAATTGATTTTTAATTTCGAACTGAACGTCATTACCAATAGCTGGCCTAACCAAACCAGGCCCTTGCTCTTCTCGTGTAAGAGCCAAATACTCTTTAGGTGTAAGGCTATCAATGTCAATTTCTGCCATGGTACTTGAAACTTGAGAATAACCGTGAGTACTGAAAAGAAAATAAAACAAAAATAAAAAACTTAAATAAAATCCTAATAGCTCCTCGGCAACGGCGCCAAAAACTTGATGTAGGTATTACTGACCAGGTTTTAATATTTATAATAGTCTCGTTTACCTAAGGTCTACCTTAATGCACTAACGGGCAGTGTACCCGATCGTATGAGGTATAGCAAGATGGTAAAGCCGAGGTCGTCCCAAGAGCTAAGTGTATGGAAATTATCTAAGTTTCGTGTCACGTTTAAAAGGGGTTTTTGAGTTGCAAGATTAATTAAACTAATAAAAGTAAATAACAAGACAAGTAAATAAATAGAAGAAAGATCAATAGAGAGAAATAGTGCTAACCTAATTTCTACTCTTGTTATCATTATGATTAGTTTCCTATAAATGAATCCTATCATATCGTCTGGGGATTTAATTCATTTCGGATCAGAGGGTTAAGTCACCTACGTCTATCTTATACCTTGTCCTATCCAAAACTATTGTAAAGCATTGGGTTCATCGGTACAAAAATGTAAGAGTCATTAAGTGCCTCTACTAACATGGACAAGTCTAACGGATGCGGCATGGTCAAATCTTACACCCCTCTAACTCCGTTAAGTGTATAGCATCGGTAGGTGGTCCTAGGGTTAATTCGCACGTGTATGGTGATATTGCTATCACCAAGTCACATCCCTAGCAACTTGCTTCCTAGGGTTAATTCCACAAGTCTCTAGGGAACAACCAATGCTAAACACTACAGGAACTAGAGTGTCCCAAGACTCGCCATGAAAGTATTCAAACAATAGATAATAGATGCGTAGAAAACTAAATCATTATAATAACAATTTCATAACTAGGCTAACACCAAGAGGTGTTTAGCCACTCATATTCATAGTTGCAGTAAAACAAGATTGTTTTATCACAAATGTAAACATGAATCGAATACAAAACAAAGGAATGAATAAACTTATGATTGGTGTGTGAATTCTCCCTTGAAAATGACTTCTATGAGGCTAGAACTTCGTTCCTCCTGCGCCGTGAGTTTCTCCCAACTTCTGTGTGGTGAAAAGTGAATGAATAAACTCGGAATTAGGGCTGGTATTTATAGGCCCGACTTTGTTATGGCATAGCTGATTGAATTGCTACGCCGTAACCTTTGTAAATTGTTGTTACGCCATAGCTTGATCAAGTGCTACGGGCGTAATATCTTGATAAGATACTTGCTATGGCGTAGGTGCTAGGGTTGCTACGCCGTAACTTCTTCCTTGGCCTTGTTATTTCTTCACTGCCTCAAATTGGGCTTACGTCGTAGCTGGAGAGTTGCTTACTCCGTAGAGCCCTTTAGTGGACCTCTACGCCGTAGCCATAGTATAGGCTACGTCGTAGTCTTCATAAATTCCTTCTTACGGCGTAGGGATATGAACCTTTACGCCATAATCTTCATAAAGTCTTGCTACGGCGTAGGTAGATGAACCTCTACGCCGTAGTGAGTGCAAAATCCATAATTTCCACATATTTGCTCTTAAGTCCTTCCATTTCCACCTATGTTCGTTCTTTTACTCATCTTTACCCTGAAACCAAAATAGGAAGAAATACGAGTATATATTCTTCATACAAATAGAAAAGATGAGCATTTTAGGGGGAAATTAACACTTAGATCATGGGTAAATTTGATGTTATCACCAAGTCCACAAGTGAGAATACATTCGTGTAGTTAGATTTACTACATGATAAGAGGCATTAGGATAACCCCTTGTTTTACACCTGTATTATTGTAATTACATTGGCTTCATTGGTCAAGTAATTCTCCCACACCTTAGCGATGTACTCATTTTTAGTACACGATACCCCTAGTACACCCCTCAGAGCCTATCTTTTCGTTTCTAACCTTAATCATTTTAATTAAAGGAAGATTTTGTTTACAATCCACCACAAATGTACACCCAAATCGCCTTAGCCTACCTTGTATGCACTCATCTTCAGTGCATTATTGTGACAAAATTTGTTTTAACCCTTAGTTAATTGTCTTATTGATTACATGAATGCTAAGTCGAGTCATATCTTATACATATTGTTTTGGGACGATTGGGACTCATGGGTAAAGTACTAATGTAATGGAGTAATGGGGAAGAAGTCAATTATTACCCCCATATGTACGTTAATGTTTTAAAGTGCTCCAAGTTTTTCGATTATCTTAATTCGAGTCATTAGAATAGTTATTTTTAAAGTATGTAAAAGTTCAAGTGTAAGGGGAGAACTGAGGCCCCTAAGATGTATTATTTTGGATGGTAGGGCAAGAGTGTATGCAAAAAAAAATAATAATAAAAAAAATCAAAAAAACAAGAAAAAGAAAAAAAAATGGAAAGAAATAGAAAAAACATACGAACTACCATCCCGTTTCCTTTTATGCTTTCGTTATTTTCTTATTAGCTTAAGTTGAGTCGAGTCTTGGCTTAGCAATGGCACATCGTGCATGTATTTGATCAAGATAATTAACTCGCCACCAGTAAAAATATACTTTATTCCAACAAACCGTGTTTATCATATCCCTACACCTAATGTTACAACCCTTGAAAAGCCCTCTTTGATAGTTTATCTTAGGTGCCTACACCAAGTGGAGGAGGTTTTTTATCCTTTCCCAGGCCTATGGTAATCTATTTGCTATGACAGGTAGTGAGTGATATTTTTCCATTTCCATTTAGTTATATAGGTTTATAACACCCGAGAGATGAGAGTATCCAAATACTATTTGTGAGATGCTAGTATATGATTTCCATGCTTGTTATGACTAGGGTGGAATAACTGTTTGTTGTAATTACTTTTATATTAGTGTTAAATGACCCCTAACTCATATTTTGATTGGAATAAAAGCGCATTTGCTTAAGGACAAGCAAATCTCAAGTGTAAGGGTATTTGATGAGGCGAAAAGTGTTACGCTTTTAGGGGGTCATTTAATCCCTAAATCGTTATTTTATGATCAAATATTGCCTTAAATCGTTCCTTTTGTCATTTTAATTACTTTCGGGAGGAATTCTGGAAAACATTGCATTTTGGACGTTTTTGGAGCCTAAAAGTGAAGAAAACGACAAAGTCTCAAATCAACCTGGAATTCCTACATGACGGCGTCAGGAGTTACAAGCTGACACTGTCACTTGAAGACAAAGGAGTTGGATTTTGACATTACCAGACGCCCTGAAGAAGAGTTGATAAGTTTACACCTGACGGCGTCAGGTGTTAGATGGTCCAGGCCTTCAGGTGTAACATTAAAGAGAGACGGCCCAGAAGGTTATAGAGGCTGATGGCGTCAGAAGTGGATCTAGGTGATCCAACAACCCTAGACACAGCAGGTTGACGGCGTCAGGACTTATAACCTGACGCCGTCAGAATGTATTCTATATATATATTTTAGGATTTTCTTTTATTAAAGTGTGCAACTTTTGGGAGAACTTTAGGGATAAACCCTAGGTCGAATTTACTGCCTTTTTCAAGGTTTTTTCACCCTTGTTTCATCCATGCTTAATTAAAGATAAGTCTTCCATCAAATCATTCAATATGTCTATGTGTTGTTTGATTATATCTTATGCTTGTCTTTACATTAACATGCTAGGCTATGTTTCTCTTGTGTTTGCTTAGATCTAATGAAACCTAGCTATTGATTACTTGTTGTTGGTTTGTTATTAATTTTTGTGGGTGGGTGATATCGATGTTAGGCTTAAGAAAACTGGATAACTTCCAATTGGTGACTTGCTTGAACTTCTTAAGAAACATGAATCGGATGTGTACTACGATTATTTGGTTGTATTTAATGCATAAATAATTACTAGTGATTTCATGGTTTGGATACTAAACGTGTCGCTATAGAATGAAGTTTGCACTTGTAGAGTTAGGGAAGATCGTACACGGCCCTACGAATGGTATTAAGGAATACAACCCGTCATCCACACAATTGTAACAAACTAATTAACCGGTAAAAGATAGCTCGGGAGTAGTGAAATCTAAGTAAACACACTTTTCTCCATATAAGTTTCACAACCATTTGCTTTATTGTTATTTTTATTTTCTTTGCATTTGTAGTTATTTGGGTTAGTTGGCTAGCAACTAATTCCGCCCACTCTTCCAATACCTATAACACCCCCATTTTAGGAACGCGGGGAATACAACATGGGGTGCTACTAATCAGTCACATAGTACAAGTATAGTAAACAACTTTAAAACAAAGTCGCTTTTAAAACATCACATTCGATAATTTATCAGAGTTGAGGTCCCAAAAGTTTAACATAAGTTTAAAAATACATAAATTTAAAAGTTCAAGTCATTATCAAATGAAAATTTTTATTAAACATGAGCCATCAAGTAGATATCCATTTCTTGCGCCACCCATCCAAGCTGAAGTCACTTACGGACCTGAGATAAACATGCTAAAAGTCAACAATAAAGTTGAGTGAATCCATAGAGTTTAATAAGTAATAAGTTGAATACAAGATAATTTAGTTTAAAATACGATGAGCTACGTTGTTATACGCCCATAATTAAGTTGACATGTAACAAATACAAGTCGGGAAATAAGGTTTATAGCATTGAGCTCATGAAAGCGAACCTTAACATAGATATTGTGCCCCGAGAAGGTAAAAATTGCCATTTACCCTATTTTTCAATATTATATGTCCGTAACCCGAACAGGCTTGTTAAGCCAAATTTGCATATTTATAATACTAGCGTTTACTACTCAAGTAATTAACGGTTCATGATAGGGACTTAATTGGCAAGAATACTCAATGTCAGATGTCTATAAATCATGTAATCGGGTCAAGCATACCAAAAATTACTTGTATTCAGTTTGTAAAACTAGCATGTATCCCCCTCGCGAGGTTTATAAAACAATTGAAATAAGTAAAGGCGAGGCTATGAACTCACCCGGATAAAGGAAATAGCACGAAACAAGCAAGTGAAGAAACTAGCCGCGAAAGCTCTACGATGAACCTAAATAGGCATATGCTTGTCTTAGGTTTTTGAAAATAAATATTGATGCAATTTAGATATGTATATAAATTATGACCTTAATTATGCTTCGTACACAATTCCTAAATATATCACAAGTTTTAGTTTAGCATTTGTAAGTTATCTATAAGTATGAATTTTACATTTTCTTACAAAATTCAAGTAATAATCCTATATTTGATCCTAAGTCCAAATATATGTTGTGAAAGTCCAATATAATCCTAAGGTTCAAATTTGGTCCATGGGTCAAGTGTTAGCAAAAAAGTTCGCATTAAACTTGAGGGTTCAAAAATATATTAGGTGGTTCAAAAATGTATTAAAGGTCCAATTTTTATAAAGTGTATAACATTTTTATACTTTTTATTCTAGAGCTGTTGGAATTTTTATTAACTTGTACATGTGAAAATATTCGCCATTTGCAAACCGTAAGTCCAAAAATAACGTTCTTTATATCCCCGGAAAGGTATTAATCTGTAATAACAAGTTTTGTGGGTTTTACTAAGCCAATAGTTACATAACATTAGTAAAACTATCAATTTATCCATACTATTCAGTCCATCAGCTTTCAAAATTACAACAGTCCCACAAAAGTTGCGATAACTAGAGTTCTACAAGTCCAATTAATTCCCCGTTTGCGGCCATGTTTAAGTTAAGATGTTACCTACATTTCATAAAAATGGGCTAAGTAGTGAAAATAAACATATCACTGAGATTGTTACCATTTAAATTTGCAGCTCAGAATCTGGCATGTTTCACGAAAATATATCTAGTTTAATCATCGTAATGAGTTATCCGATGAAATACCCGTCAAAATGACCACAAGACATAGGGCTAAAACTTCATATTTTTAGTTTAGGTCCAATGTTTACTGATTAAATCAATTTATTCTGTTTCTACCCCTAGTCCAGATTCACAGTTTGCATGTTTAGTCCTTTAGTGATTTTCTAGTGATCTAGCTTATGAACCAAGCCTAACCAAGCCAAATAACTTATATAATATATAAAATACATCAAGAAATATATAGTCTCAGTAGTAAATGAAAGTGTGAGTGATTGGTATCCTTCAAAATTTGAAAAACAAGAAGGAACAACAAGAAAAAGAACACTAAACCTATATTAACCCATCAACTCTTGCACCTTTCTTTACCCCATGACAACCAAATTTTTATCCACCAAAACCCTTTGTAAAACTTGCAAATCTCAGCCCCTAAACCATCTTGATCAAAACTTGAAACAACTTCCAAAAGAAACCAAGAAATGATGAGATTTGATGATGTTTTGAGTGGAATAAACCATGAGCAAGACTAGGCCTTCAAGATATTTAGTTTATGATCAATAATTTGGTGAAATATTAGATGAAAAAGGTGCTTAGGACCTGACCTTGGTCGTTCATACCATGAGAGAAGGAAGAGAATGGTGTTTCTTGTTTTTGGCAAATGAAAGAGTTAGTGGTGTATTAGTGTGGTGATGTCTAGCATGCAAGATCAATGAGACACTTGTACAAGTGAAGACACATGTGTTTAAGAAGAAATCCTCAGAAGACAAGTGTCTTGTGAGGTGGATGGTTATTAGTTATTTTGCTAGTATTTAGTTTAAGGTGTGTTATTTTGATCCCGGTAATTGCAAACGTAAAGTTTTTAAGACGCGAAACGTAAAACCGGGTAGTATAATAATCTAAAACATATAAAAATGTTATCACTTGTCAAAATAAATAATTTTAATATATTAGTTGAGTCATGGGTTTATCGGAGTGTTTCAACGTCGTTAAAACTGAAACTGTGAGTTGAAAACGCGTTTGGTGACACCGGTTCTTGATAAAAGTGACGTAAACTATAAAAATGAAACGACGAGTATAAAACTCACTTGTAAATATAAGAATAGGTTAAAATGCATAAAATATGTAAGATTATCATAGTATAGGGTTGGTTCACATTGTTAAAACCATAAAACATAAATTTAAATCGCGTAAAACATAAAAGGTGCAAGGTTTACGTAAAAATGGATAAAGTGAATTATGACTTTTATAAGAGGATTGTAAGGAACCGAAAATACATAAAAAGTGTAGAGTTGGCGTAGCCAAGTATTGGTTGAATTAACTTGAACGTGACACGACGTACGCGAATAACTTCCGACGAAGTTAATTATAAAAAAAATAATAGTTAAATAATAAAAATATTATAATTAGTGACATGAACTTTACGAAATGTTACAATACCCGAGATTTTTACTTGCTTTCCATAAAATATAAAAATACAAAAAGAATCATCCCTCACCCTTATACCTAATTAGAGTAGTTTTCAATCCTAACGATACTATTCCCCGAGAGTGATCAATCCCCCGGTACTTGCAACTTCACTATACTACATCTGTCAGGTACACTGCCTGGTGGGGATTGCAAGCTTCTCAAGATCCCTTGAGAAGTAAAACCTATTGCAAGGTTGCAAAACCTACGCATCAGGAATGTTTTATCTAATTAACCTAATCAGTATTTTAATATCCTAAGTTATTGTTACAGCCTAATCTAACGCAAGGGGGTTCAGCCTGAGAGACTGGCACAGAATGGTTTTATTAAACAGTAAATTAAACTAATGAGCACGAATCAGCGAATGGCATACACGTACACAGATAGATAATAGAGACTATAAGAAGACCTTTCCTGATAATTAAGTAGCTTGTCACTAGTTTTATTGCTAGTTTTATATGAAGTGTATATTAGTTATATCTTTCTCGTTGGATCTCATTATATCGGCGAGTAAACCCTTAATGATCACTTATGTCTATCCTATTTATCCAAAGACGTCAGATTAAATAGGCGAGAAGAGGTATGGCAGCCCAAGCAGTGCTAAGCGAGACACAAAAGTTATCAATGCACTTGTATAAGTCACCAAAGACATCATCATATAAACTTTAATTGATGGGAAAACAATTTTAAGAGGTGTGCATGATTTTCCATAGTCACATACACATGCCCATCTATCCTGATGAATTAAAGTGTACTATTACAATAAAACAAAATTACTTAATGAGTTGAATACATGCAGAACCTTCTTACAGCTCTAATATCTTCGTTTGGGGAGTGTCTTGTATTACTTCTTCGACTGAACTCGGCTCCTTTGGGTTATGATGCACACCAAATTCGTCTAGGTCTTGGGGTATTTATAGTTTCTGTCTTAGGGCTCGATGCGGCACATTGAGTAAGTAGATGCGGCGCATTTACTTAACTTCGCGTGGGGTCCAAGATTAATATATTATGGAATATTCGTACACCGTTAGATCTTTATGCGGCGCATGTCCTTCAGTATCTTGGATTGTATCTGGTGAAGTCTTGATAGTGATACGCCGTATGTCAGAAGTGTAATGTGGCGTATCTGGAGTAGAACGAGCTTGATCTTCTTTGTTGACCAAATTTTCATATACGGCGCATGATAGTATTACATGCGGCGCATTCTTCAAAGTCAGGCAATGGTCTTCGAATTCATCTAAGTATGATATTGTGGCGTATCTGTTGAGAGAGATACGGCGCATCTTCTGGATTTCAGTAGACTTTTGACATCTCGCTTGTTTTGCTCCATTATTAGTCCAAAATCGCCAAGTTTCACCTATTACCTGTTTTTACCTAAGAATTACTAAAGTAAACATTAAAGTACTGATTCTCATATAATATAGTAAAACAAGTCAAATAAATAGGATAAATGATGATAATAATATATACTTATTTGAGTTCATCAAATATCCCCCCACTTGAACTTTACTTGTCCCCAAGTAAACCTTTGATTTATCGTATGAAAATGTATCCTAAAAGGTATTAGGATTTATTTTTATTATTAAGCATGTATTCGTCTTATCATAATCACACAACCAAACACTTAACGAAGTAGAAACAAAGTAATTTTTCAATATAAAACAATTCTAAATCGTTTAGTTGCTTAGTTGTGACGAATATTCTATCATAAACTTGACAAGTATACGCATCTCCCCCACTAAAGCCATGGAGTAACAAGTATAAAGTGGTAAAAGGGTTTTGAGGCTTAAGGGTTGAACCTAGCTTCGTTCAAATATTTCATGCATAGAATTAGTAGATCATTGGCGCGAGTCTTCGACGCTTCGACTAACGGATGGTCACTAGTGCACTTCTTGGATCGCTGGCGCGTTACTTGCATAACGGATGGTCACCAAGTCACACACTAGATCGCTAGCGCGTTAGTCAATTAATCTAATACTCGGATCGTCACTACCTTATTCATACATTTAATATTTTCACTAAGCCATCATCATATCCGGATACTCGAAAGCTAACAACGAATATAACAATACGGTTGGGTAGGGATAACATTTAAGATATAAATTGGTGTAAAATAAAAAATAAACAAACAAATAAATTAAAATCCTAAATGTAGTTAATTACTTTCCCAACCATCCCATGAATAAGACTCATATCATTGAATAACTCACGCTTTTGACTCATGTAACTCACGCTTTAGGTAGACACGAATTATACTCAATAAAATCTTAAACAAAGAATAAACCTTAGCTGGCGTTCCCATAACGGCCAACTCCCATTCAATCCATATATATAGTACAACAACAAATAGTGGTGATATCTCTCACTTAATACAAAACTTTACATAAGTTGGTTAAACAAACTTCCAACTTCTTCTCTTTCTTTTTGTTTTCTATTTTTTCGATTTTTTTTATATGAGCAAAATTTCACAACTTTTTCTATCACGATTTTTTCGGATAATTTTTCCATACTTTTCATAACTTTCAGAAATAACTGTAATAGTGAAAGTAGTAAACACACGAAAAATAAACTAAAATTATACAATATGTACTTTCACTCCAATTGCATTGTGCAATTTCCCGACCTAACCAAAGATAATGAATTACGCACGCGAACACAGGTAATGTAAGAAAACACACTTTGCCTAAAGTAACTAACCACGGATTTTAATATACAGGGTAGGCTAAGGTGTAAGGGTGTAACGAAACATTTTAACAAAAGGTGTAAAAAAGGAAAGGAAAGGCTCTGAGGGTTTTTCTAGGGGTATCTTACTCTAACAATGAGAGTAAACAAAAGGGTTTATACGGGGGTTAACTAACCAATGTAGTTAGTTAATATCACATAACATATAAAGGCTTTTTGGGTGTAATCCTAGAAATTTACCAAGTTAGACAAGTCACTCCAATTATATCGATAATACTCATTATGGTGGTCTCGAATAGTATACAAGCCAAGTTCTAAAGTTTACAAGTCACCGGCACACTAAAGTTTTACTTTTTGGAAGAAATAGGGTTATGTGTGCGGTTATGTAATTTAGACTTAAACAAAAACATGCTAAATTTTTTTAAATTTTGATATATTAAGCGTATTTTAAGCATATTTTGAAAATTTTAGGACAAGTAAGCGTTATAATTCTCCATCCCCCCGCTTAAGTTAAACAACGTCCTCGTTGTTTGTGTTAAAGGTAAACTGGAAAATAAAAGAATTAGAACCTAAAAATAAAACCTAAAAATAAAAAATGAAAATCATCAGGTCAATCGATACGCCGCATCCTATGGAAGAAGATGCGCCGTATCGAGCCTGGAATTAATACGAATCAGAATAAAAGATGCGTCGTATCCTTAACCAGGGATGCGCCGCATTAAATAAACTGACAGAGTGTTTTAAAGTCTAAAAATAAAATGCAGAAAAATGAAAAGATATGACCAGTGCAGATGATACGCGGCATTCTATGATGGAGATGCTCCGCATCTTCTGCAGGTCTGACAGACTCGAAACAAACAGAAAAAATAAGATAAAAAATTCTGGGTTGTCTCCCGTTCAGCACTTGTCTTTATTCCAGAGCCTTCAAGTTAGACTCACGTTCAGCTCCTATTTTGTTCTTGTCACGTGCCCTCCTTCTTCCTTCATTCGAAAGATGTTACCATATAGTTCTGCAACATTTTCTTCTGATCGACTTAATTTAATATATTCTTTGATCTTTGTCGCAACATATTCTTCATATGGTCCCAAAGAGTATTTGACGACTTCAAATTTTTCAGAAATTATCATGGGTGGGTTATTATAAGGGATCCCGAGTAGTCGACATTTTCTCTTGATGAACTCTTCCTCGTCTTTATCAACATATCTAGAATAATCATCCGTACTCAAATAGTCATCAAGTTCTTCGATTAGTTTTCTTTGTGACTCATCATTATCATCATTGGGATAATAATTTTCCAAATCAATGGATTGATAATAATCTTGGATCCCGTCCTACTTCCTTTTTAATTCCCATTGTAATCGTCGATTAAGCCTTATGTAATTATGAAACTCTCTATGCACCCATTCCTAGAAAGTAGTATTTGATGCTCCCTTTAGTTCCTTTAAGTATTCGATTCAACCTTTTTCTTGTAAAGCCTCCGCCCTATGTGGGAGTCTTCAACTTTATCATACTAATCGTGATCTTCGAAGTAAACATCATTGCTAACTCGTCTCATTCCAATTATACTTCCCCCATTGCACATCCCATCATTCTTATAGTCACAAGTTGGCCATTCACTACTTCTATCATTGAAACGGAAAGTTTTACAAGTGTGATTAATATCCCCATATTCCCATGGTTTATCCCAAACCCATGGTATTTGGTCGTTCCATTCATAGTACCAGGTGTTTTTGAATTCATCATAAGTTTTGAATCCTGGTAGATCTCCAATGCGCCCATCAGTGTCAATTTAAAGAAGGTAATTAAATTCCTTGAATTTTTTGCACAGGGGCGTCTCATAGTCAAACACATCAATGTCTATGCTGAACAATTCCTCAATGCCTTCCTTAATAGTTGAATCATCGCATGACGACTCCTTGTCGCTTTCGACTTCTTCATCTTCCCCTATCATCCAATATTCCCATAATACATCTTTAGTGGCTAGATCCATGGTTTTATGGTTGTAGAACTTACTAGCCAACCAACCCAAAAAATCAACATTGTTAGGATCGTAGTGAAGGTCAAAGCTAGTATTACCAATCATTTTCCTCTTAATTTTCATGAACTCATTGAATTGCTCTTTAAAACTTCGTGTCAGCCACGAGGTCACTATTCATTTAACTTCATCCATAGGATCAAATTCGGGATCTCCTTATTTAAGTTCAAGCCATTCTTCTAAAGAAATATCCATCAACCTTACTAACTTCTTATGAAACAGAATCTCCGATTCAACATAGATTCTTTCATCATCCAGGTTGATTTTGTCCAATCCCCAGTACTGTTCGGAATAAGGCATATAAGAAGGTTGTATAGGTTGTATATCATAGCTTTGGTTGCTTGATTTGGTCATTGCGTTAGTTGAGTTCGTGTATTCAATTTGAAACATCCCATCTTTTTCCTCGATAGTAGTCCAAACTAATCCTTTGGACTCAATGATTGGCCATAAGAGGAGCAATTTATCTTTAGTGTAGCTCATTAGTAAGTCATAAGTGAATAAACCATCCTCTATGCTGCTTAAGCGTTTGAATTCCTTAAATGTAGTTTCAAGAGGAGTTTCCCAGGAAAATAAATCAGCATCAATCGTGAGTATATTGAAGTTGACATCTTCATAAACCTCTAATGAGCAAACGGGTATGTTGGTGTGAGATTCGGATTTGAGCAAAGCATCGATCGTTGGTAAGTTGCAAGCAATAGCTTCGAAATTATCAAGTGAATCTGAAAGCATTAGTTCCTTCTTCAATTCTGAGCTTTTAGTGTCGCATATTGCTCGGAACTCACTCAAGTTAACTTCATAGTTATCACACTCATCATCACTTTCCAGAATTAACAGCTTCTCGGTGCGGCACTTTTCATAATTCTTATTCTCCTTGTGCTCCATAGCAAGATATTCGTTCATTGATATACCTTCTATAGTAATTCCTGTCATCAAAGGTAAAATCGTAAGTAGGATTTGTTCGCTGGAAGAGAAATTGATAAATTAGGAAACGAATATTAAGGATAAAAGTTGCTGATATCTGCAGACGATGCGCCGTATCCTGAAAAAAGGATACGCCGTATCTTATTACGTTAAAATTAAATGAGATTTTTATTCAGAAAATCGATACGCCGCTTTTTAATTAGAATGTCCCATATCTGTTAAATATCAAAAATCAGTTATATTTATAAAAATTAAATGCGCCGCATAAGCAGAAGCTAATGCGCCGTATTTTCGTTATGTTTCAAAATACAAGATTTTTGATTCAGTAAATGCGTCGTATCGATAAAAATCGATGCATCGCTTCTGTTTAATTAATTCTAAAACTGTTTTTAATTTAAATATATTACGCCGTATCTGCAAAAACAGATGCGTCGTATGGCGTTAAAGTTTTGAAAAATTCTTATTAAAAACAGAATACGCCGTATCTTGGGAAAAGATGCGTCGTATTAGAATTATTAAACGCGTTGTATTTATAAAATTAAAACGCAATACGCCGCATCTGTAAAACAGATGCGCCGTATCGTTTGTATCAGCACAGTACAACGTCAGCAGTTAGTAAAAAAAATAAAGAAAAAAAAATACAGAAAATAAAAACAAACAAAAACAATAAATATGTAAATTATACAATGAATGCTATCTAACTAATATAGAACAAGTTAGTGGTTAGAATCTAAAAACCTAATAAAAAGAAAAATCTAATTAAAATGCTAATCAAATTAACAGATAAATACAATTCACTCCCCGACAACGGCGCTAAAAACTTGATGCGCATGATGTGTCGTTGCGGTTTAGCAGTATTAATGCCTACTCAAGTTTTAAATTTATATTTAGCCGACTTATCAATAACACACACACTTAACGAACAGTGTACCCGGTCAGTATGAATATAATGGTAAGTAGAGTTTCGATCAATAAGAGTGGAACATTTTATCTAATTAACCTAATCAGTATTTTAATATCCAAAGTTAGTTTTACAGCCTAATCTAACGCAAGGGGGTTCAGCCTGAGAGACTGGCACAGATTGGTTTTATTAAACAGTAAATTAAACTAATAAGCACGAATCAACGAATAGCATACACGTACACAGATAGATAATAGAGACTATAAAAAGACATGTCTTGATAATTAAGTAGCTTGTCACTTGTTTTATTGCTAGTTTTATATGAAGTGTATATTAGTTAAATCTTTCTCGTTGGATCTCATTATATCGACGAGTAAACCCTTAATGATCACTTATGTCTATCCTATTTATCCAAAGACGTCAGATTAAATAAGCGAGGAAGGGGTATGATAGCCCAAGCAGTGCTCAGCTAGACACAGAGGTTATCAATGCCCTAATATAAGTCACCAAAGACATCATCATATAAACTTTAATTGATGGGAAAGCAATTTTAAAAGGTGTGTATGATTTTCCGTAGTCACATACACATGCCCATCTATCCTGATGAATTAAAGTGTACTATTACAATAAAACAAAACTACTTAATGAGTTGAATACATGCATGACCTTCTTACAGCTCTAATATTTTCGTCTAGGTCTTGGGGTATTTATAGTTTTTGTCTTAGGGCTCGATGCGGCACATTGAGTAAGCAGATGCAGTGCATTGACTTAACTTCGCGTGGGGTCCAAGATTAATACATTCTGGAATATTCGTACACCGTCTTCAGATGCGGCGTAACTCATCTTTATGTGGCGCATGTCCATCAGTATCTTGGATTGTATCTGGTGAAGTCTTTATAGTGATACGCCGTATGTCAGAAGTGTAATGCGGTGTATCTGGAGTAGAACGAGCTTGGTCTTCTTCGTTTACCAAAGTTTCATATGCGGCGCATGATAGAATTACATGCGGCGCATTCTTCAAAGTCAGGCAATGGTCTTCGCATTCATCTAAGTATGATATTGCGGCGTATATGTTGAGAGAGATACGGCGCATCATCTGGATTTCAGTAGACTTTTGACATCTCGCTTGTTTTGCTCCATAATTAGTCCAAAATCACCAAGTTTCACCTATTACCTGTTTTTACCTGATAATTACTAAAGTAAACATTAAAGTACCGATTCTCATATATAATATAGTAAAACAAGTCAAATAAATAGGATAAATGATGATAATAATATGTACTTATTTGAGTTCATCAGTTACCTAGCCCGCCATTTTTATATGGTATTATCTTTTATTATTTTGAAAAGTGCACTCACATTTGAAATGGTTTTTTATCTTTGAATTCATCTTTTAGATATTTTTAAGCACCCATTATGCAGGGACTGATTTAAAAACTAGATTGACCATAACCATACTGGCCAAAAGCAAATGCTACCTTGGAATCTTTACTTTTTTCTAGTTTGAAAAAAATAATCTGAAATGTATATAGCTTTGGAAGGTTGAATAAAAGTTACAAATAATAGATGCATAATCGTTTGTGAGAAAGCCTAAAATCGGAAAAAGACCAAGATCTGATTATCAAAAAATATAGTTGTTTCTAATCAAGTAGTCACGTTGGTCTATTTGATTTTTTCACCTTATCTTTTCCATTTTTAATTGGGTGGTTGGGAGAAAGTTACTTGTACCTTTGTAAACCATTCCTAGAGTATAATCTATACCTTATTTCTAATTGGGTGGTTGGGACAAAGTTACAAGATCTGATATGCGTTTTATTCCTATCATGTTTGTGCAGATAGTTGAACCAGTGGCGCATCAAGCGACTCAAAACCACCAAAGCAGATATTTGAATTATGAGGCGAAAAGTGTCATGCTTTTAGGGGGTCATTTAATCCCTAATCCGTAATTATTTGATCAAATATTGCCTTAAATTGTTCCTTTTCTCATTTTAGGAACTTTGGAGAAGAAATCTGGAAAAGGAAGCATTTTGGACGTTTTTAGAGCATAAAAGTGAAGAAAACGACAAAGTCTCAAAATATGCTGGAAATTGTACCTGACGGCGTCACGCTTTATAAGGTGACGGTGTCACATGTTGACAAAGAGGTGGATATGAAGTTACACGAGACGCGCTAGAAAGTTTATGTGATTTAACACGTGACGGCGTCACGCTTTGTGACGCCTAGGCCATCACGTTATAAGTTAAAGAGAGACGGCCCAGAAAGGATTAAAGGGTGACGGCATCAGAAGTGGATCTGAGCAATCCGAGAATTGTTTTGGCGGTGAGGTGATGGCGTCAAATGCTATAACGTGACGCCGTCAAGTTGTAAAATCTATATATAGTTTTGTAATTTTCATTCATTAGGAGAGGAACTTTTGTGAGAACTTTAGGGATAAACCCTATGTTGAATTTCTATGTATTTTCAAGGGTTTTTCACCCTTGCATCCATGCTTAATTAAAGATAAGTCTTCCATTAATCATTCAATATGTCTATGTGTTGTTTGATTTTATCTTATGCTTGTCTTTACATTAACATTCTAGGCTAGGTTTTTCTTATGTTTGCTTAGATGTAATGAAACCTAGCTATTGATTATTGGTTGATGGTTGGTTATTAATCGTTGTGGATGAATGATTTCAATATTTGGCTTAAGAAAGCTGGCTAACTTCCAATTGGTAACTTGCTTGAACGTCTTAGGAAACATGAATCGGATGTGTACTACTATTTAATTGGTTGTGTTTAATGCATAAGTGACTATTAATGAGGCCATGGTTAGGATACTAAACATGTCGCCATAGGAAGAGGTAGGAGCTAATAGAGTTGGGGAAGGACGTACACGCCCCCACGAATGGTATTAAGGAATACAACCCGTCATCCACGCAATTGTAACAAACAAATCAACCGGTAAAAGATAGCTAGCGAGTAGTGAAACCTATGTAAACACGTTTTTCTCCATATAAGAGTTTTGTCGCATTTATTTTCTTGTTATTTTATTTTTATTGCATTTGTAGTTATTTGGGTTAGTTGACTAGCAACTAATTCCACCCACTCTTCCAAAATCGAGATTTTTACTTGCTTTCATAAAATATAAAAATACAAAAAGAATTATCCCTCACCCTTAGACCTAATTAGAGTAGTTTTCAATCCTAACGAACATTATTCCCCAAGTAGAACAATCAATCCCCCGGTACTTCCCACTACACTATACTACATTGGTCAGGTACACTGCCTGGTGGGGATTGCAATCTTCTCGAGATCTCTTGAGAGGTAAAACCTTTTGCGTAGACTGCAATCCACGCATCAAGTTTTTGGCGCCGCTGCCGGGGAATAGTTATTGCTTAGGTTGAATTTTATTATTATTTAGGTCTACTCACTAGATTCCTTTCTAGTGAGATTTTTATTTTATTTTTATAGGTTCTCTTTAGTCTATCTTTTTTATTTGTTTCTTTGTTCGCAACAACCCACCACAACCAAACCAACCTCCTAGAGCCCGCACTTTAGGAGAATACTCCCGTCCTAGCCACCAAGGCTATCGAAACACCATTGAGCTCACTCAAGGAGCCAATGTGTCTCCTTTGCGATCCGACACCATCCGGTTGGTGCAAAGCGGATGTGCATTCCATGGACTTCGTTCCGAAGATCCAAATCAACATCTCAAGGACCTTCTTAAAATCGTAGATTCCATAGACCTTGATGTTAACACTCGAGAGACGACCCAATTGCGTCTTGTTGATATAAATAATGCATAAAAACGTTATGTATATTTTTCGATATCCCTATGTTTTGACGATCACAAAATGTAAAAACATTAAACGCAAGATTACTACGTAAACATGTATTTAGTTACAAATATCATCTCACTTAACAAAATCACTTAAGGTATGAATAAACAAATGTCTAATACATTTTATGATCAAAGAGATTTTTATTTAAACATTACATAATTTATAAAATTATATAAACATTTTATATATTTTTGAAAAACACTTTTGGTAATTAAAGGAAAATGTTTAATTCATAACAAATATATGAATTCAAATTTTTAACCAAAATCAGTTAGTTTTTCACCAAATAAACTTTCACCAGAAAAGACAAACAAATCTGGCCGTTACAGGAGGGCGGCCCCCTTAATTTTAAGGGGGCTGGCCACCATTTAAGGGGGCCGGTGCGCTCCTGTTGTCAGATTTGTTTGCCTATAAATACAGGTTCATTCCTAGAATTTTTTCTCACCTTTTGCACGAATATTTTTAGTCCCAATCCTTCTAAACATCCTTCTAAATCCTTTGATCATAAGATTATAAGTCTTTGTTTCAAGTGATTCATCCCTCCTCATTCAAAGTGCAAGAGAAGAATACTCCTTCAATATCAAATCAAGAAGTATTGTAGATTAGTTTAGTAGATTGTGTAAATCATTTGTAAAGTTGTGTAGTGCTTGTGATAAGTAGATTTAGGTGGATAGAAGTTGTGTTGTGAAGAGATAGTAGTGAAGTAGTGGAGTAGTAGTATTGTGTAGAAGTTGTGACTAGTTGTGAGAAGTTGTGAGATTGGTTCTAGCTACTATTAGAACTCGACATTTTGTTTGGTGTCGCTAAACGGTGTAAGCAAAGGTGTGTAAGGTTTCTCCGCCATAAGGGAGTTTGTTGATATAGTGAAGAAAACTCTCGAGTAGGTGACTCGGGGAATGGAGTAGGGCGAAGAGGAGCTTCGTAGCCGAACAACTATAAATCCTTGCGTTGTGGTTTGATCTTTCATACTCTATCTTTCATTACTTTTATATTTACTTTATATTTGCTTAGTTAATTAGATAGAATTGTTCATATAGTGCAAGTGTCGATTTCACATAAATTAGAATCAAAGTGTTTTTAAAAGCAAAGCTTTTATAAATTAAAAAGAGGTAAAACTGTTGATATAAGTAGTGTCTAAAAACATTATTAATATTTTTCAATATCTCTATGTTTTGATAATCACAAAATATAAACTCATTAAACTAGAAGATTATGATGTAAACAAGTATTTAGTTGCAAATATTCATTTTAACAACTTAATCAGTTAAGGTATGAATAAACAAAGTGTTTAATGCACTATATGATCAAAGGAACATTTTCTTAATCACTAGAATTTTATAAAATGTCACAAAACTTTTTATATCTTTTATAAAACATTTTGGAATATGTTTAAATCATTTTAAATATATGAATTCAAATATTTAACAAAAAATGTCAAAAATGATCCAGAAAAACCTTCCCTACAAAAGGACAAAGATGTCCAACGTTCTGGAAGGGGCAGCCCCCTTAGTTCACTGGGCGGTCCCCTAAATTTTAAGGGGACCGGCCCCTCAATTAAGGGGACCGGCCACGCTCCAGAACAGTATTTTTTTCCTATAAATACTGATTCATTTCACAGATTTTTCTCACCTTTTGCACCCTAAAACGTTCTGATCTAAATCCCCATTTCTATTCTTGAAAATCCTTTGACCATATATACATAAATCTTTGTTTCAAAGTGATCCAAACCTCAACCTTTCAAGTGCAAGAGAAGAATACTTCAATATACCAAGACAAGAAGTATTACAACTTGTTGTGACCTCCACATCCAAGTTGTTAGAGCATCATCAAATATATATATTTCTTTGTGTAACTAGTTGTGAATATTTGATAGAAGATAGATTAGCAAGGTGTGTAGATAGAGAAATTGTGAAGTAGATAGGTGCAAAGATAGATAGGTGTGAAGAAGAAGTAGTGTAAATCAAGTAGATAGGTGTGAAGAAGAAGTAGTGTAAATCAAGTGAATAGGTGTGAAGAAGAAGTAGTGGTGTGATTGAGTAGAAACTAGGTGTGAAGAAGTTGTATAGAAGGTGCGAATAAGGTGTGACGAAGTTGTGGTGTGAAAATTGGTGTGTAAGGTTTTCTCCACCATAAGGGAGCTTGTTGACATAGTGAAGAAAACTCTCGAGTTAGGTGCTCGGGGAGTGGAGTAGGGCAAGGAAGGTGTCCTTGTAGCCAAACCACTATAAATCTCTTGTCTCGCGGTTCGATCTTGCCATCTCTTACTTATTTCGTTACTTACATTATCATTGATTTAGTATTTAGCTATAGTTGCTTATATTGTGCAAGACTTGAATTCACATAATATCGAATCTACATTTTTGAAAGTAAACAAAACGTATAAACAAAGTTTTTCATAACAAATTAAAAAGATGTAAAACTATTCAACCACCCTTTCTAGTTTCCCACAATTGGTATCAGGAGCCACGTCAAGCGAGATTTTTAAAATATATTGTATTTTAAAACTTGCAATGATCTATGGAATCTGAAAAATATTTAGAAGGGCAATCTATGCAAAGACCACCACTATTTGAAAGTGATGGATTTTTATATTGGAAAAATAGATTCGAGATTTATGTGAAATCTAAAGATCTTGATCTTTGGCATGTTATTACCTTTGGTGATTTTCCTCCTACTCAACAAGATCCGCAAACTAAAATAGATGAAATTGTACCTTTTAAAAAACAAAATGATGATTTGAAAAAGAAACTAGCAAAAAAAATGAAGCTAAAATGGTAATTTATAATGCATTACCGCGCAAGAAATATGAAAGAATTTTTATGTGTAAAACCGCCAAAGAAATTTGGGATTCACTACTAATTACTCGCCAAGGTAATAGTCAAGTCAAAGGCAATAAAATAGATCTTCTTGTAAAACAATATGAACAATTTACGATTCCGGAAGAAGAATCAATAGATAGTGCCTTTGCAAAATTTAACACTATTATCACAAGTTTAAAAGCACTTGATGAGACTTTTTCTAGTAAGAATTGTGTCAGGAAATTTCTTAGGGCATTGCATCCAAAATGGCGAGCTAAAGTTACAGCAATTGAAGAATCAAAGAACTTGATGACGTTATCACTCGATGAGCTTATCGGTAATCTGAAGGTCCATGAAGAAATTATAAAGAGAGATTCGGAAATGATCAAAGGAAAGAAAGAGCAAATCAAATCTCTTGTGCTAAAAGTCAAAAAGGAACTTAGTGATGACGATGATTCAAGTGACGAAAGTGAAGACGAAGAATATGCAATCGCCGTAAGAGAATTTAAGAAATTTTTCAAGAGACGTGGAAGATTTACAAGACAACCACGAGACGAAAGAAGATTTCAAAGAAATAGAAGCGATAACTACGGGAGAAGAAATTGCTTTAGATGTGGAAGTCCGAATCATCTCATTGGCGAATGTCCAGCCAAGAAACGAAAAATGTCTTGTAGCTAAAGCAACCGATGAAATATGTCTAGGAATAGATTTAGAGCCCGACGAATGGATCAAGGATAGCGGATGCTCGAGGCACATGATGGGGAACCGCAAGCTATTCTCCTCATACAAAGCATATAATGGAGGTAATGTCATTTCTGGTAGTGACTTGCGTGGAAAAATCATTGGCAAAGGTACGATTTCTCAAGACTCACTTACTATTGAAAATGTTGAGCATGTAGATAATTTAACATATAACTTACTCAGTATAGGCCAAATATGCGATAATAAGTGTAGGGTTACCTTTACCGAAAAAGATAGCGAAATAGTTAAGGATGGAAAAGTAATAGGTAGAGGAATTAGGAAAGGAGGTGTATACGTTATGAAACTAGGAAACAAACCGGAAGATAGGATATGCCTAGCAACCTTAGACGAGAACTCCAGTTTGTGGCATAGGAGATTAGGACACGGAAACATGCAACAAATACAATCTTTAGCATCTAAGGAGTTAGTTAGAAATTTGCCCAATCTAAGATATGACAAACACTTTTGTGATGCTTGTAAAATTGGAAAACAAGCTCATGCAAGCCACAAAGCTAAGAATATAGTATCCACTACAAGGTGCCTAGAATTATTACATATGGATTTATTTGGTCCATCCGCTGTGCGGAGCTATGGAGGAAACCATTATACCTTAGTAATAGTAGACGACTATTCACGATACACGTGGACTAGGTTCATAAGTGATAAAACCGAGGCCTTTGAGAAATTTGAAATATTTAGTAAAATGATTCAAAATAAATTAGGAAGTTCCATAGTATCTATTAGGATGGACCACGGTAGAGAATTTGATAACGAAGTACAATTCGGAAAATATTGTGATTTAAATGGAATATCTCACAATTTCAAGAAATGAGTAGAACAATGCTAAATGAACTATCCATTCCACAAAACTTTTGGTGCCACGCCGTAGATACATCAACATATATACATAATAGAGTATCAATTAGGAGAATATTTGGAAAAACTCCCTATGAGTTATTAAGAGGTAGAAAACCTAACTTAAGCTACTTTAGAGTATTTGGAAGTAAATGCTATATTTTAAACACTAGGGATTACCTTACTAAGTTTGACCCAAAATCATACGAAGGAATATTTCTAGGCTACTCGCAAAATAGTAAAGCATATATAATACTTAACAAACACACTATGAAAGTAGAAGAATCATTAAATGTAACATTTGATGTAACACCACCACCTCCTAAAACATTACCTTTAGAAGATGATGACTTAGTTGAAGACGAAGCTATTGAGGTTAGTAAAACAAAACCCCTAGGAAATGATAATGAAATTATAGACTTAGAAGATAACGAAGTAGTAAATATTAAGGAATCTAAATCACACCCATTAGATAACATAATAGGAAATCTTAATCAAAGAACCCTTAGATCACAAGCCCAAGATAAGAATAATTTCTTTTGTTTCCTCTCAGCAATAGAACCTAAAAATATTAATGAAGCATTAAAAGATGAAAGTTGGGTTATGGCTATGCAAGAAGAACAACCAATTTAAGACAAATGATGTTTGGGAATTAGTCCCAAATCCAATGAACATGACCATCATAGGAACTAAGTGGGTATATAGGAATAAGTTAGATAAGAATGGAATAGTAACTAGAAACAAAGCTAGGTTAGTTGCCCAAGGTTATAATCAACAAGAAGGTATTGATTATGACGAAACTTACGCTCCCGTAGCTAGATTAGAATCTATTAGAATACTACTTGCCTATGCATGCGCCTAGACTTTAAGTTATTCCAAATGGACGTGAAAAGTGCATTCCTCAACGGTTTTATCAATGAGGAGGTTTATGTGGCACAACCTCCAGGATTCATTGACTTCACAAAACCTGATTATGTTTATAAACTAAAGAAAGCTTTATATAGACTTATACAAGTTCCTAAGGCTTGGTATGATCGATTAAAAGCATTTCTTATTAAACATGATTATTCCATGGGAATGGTAGATAATATTCTTTTCACTAAAAGGAAAGACCCAAATCTTATCGTTGTTCAAATATATGTCGACGACATTATATTTGGATCGACTTGTCCAGAAATGTGAGATGAATTTGCCAAAATCATGCATGATGAGTTTGAAATGAGTATGATGGGTGAACTAAACTTCTTCCTAGGATTACAAATAAAACAATTAGAAGATGGAATATTCTTTAACCAATCTAAGTACATTAAGGAAATGCTTAAGAATTTTGGATTAGAAGACTCAAAACCCATGAAAACACCAATGTCTACGGAAGTAAAACTCACAAAGGATGAAGAAGGTGAGTCCGTGGTTAACAATAAGTATAGAGGAGTGATAGGTAGTTTACTATACTTAACGGCAAGTAGACCCGATATCATGTTCAGTGTTTGCCTTTGTGCCCGCTTTCAAGAGGATCCCAAAACATCTCACCAAGAAGCGGTTAAGCGTATCTTCCGATACATTAAAGGCACTATACACTTAGGATTATGGTATCCTAAGGGATCCGGCATAGAAACCATCGTCTATGCGGATTCTGTTGGGTTTTGAAGTAACTCTACTTCTGGGTGCTACACTGCTGCTAGTTAGTCAAGTCTACTGCTAGTGTAAAATCTCTACTGCCAGACAAGACTACTGCTGAGACTCTACTGCTGGAAGAATACTGCTGAGACTCTGCTGCTTATGTGATAAGTTTATGTACGAATGTTTGT
Organism: Artemisia annua; assembly: GCA_014162995.1. Lineage (NCBI taxonomy): Eukaryota > Viridiplantae > Streptophyta > Magnoliopsida > Asterales > Asteraceae > Artemisia > Artemisia annua. The sequence goes on from LBNU01033195.1 coordinate 164,341, forward strand.
ATTTATAGTATAGATATTATGTAATATTCTATAATGTTAGAAGATCATAGTATTGGGTAGGAAGTCGTTTGTAAACCTGTAGGGTTCCTTGGTGTATAAAAGGAGATCCTAGGGTTAGACTAGAGTACGAATTTTTCTAGCATTGTATTCACTTCAAGGTTGCAAAACCCTAGCACTATTCAGGGTGCTCGTATTCAATATATTGAAGTGTTTAAGTGGTGATATAATTGTGTTTGTGTTCCTCTTAAGTTAATCAATAAATTCCGCATATTGATTAAGTTTGTAACAAGTCAGCTTCTATACATTGTTGTCTTGGTTTATCTAAGATAATAATACTAGATCAATTGCTCAACTGGGATCAACAAGTGGTATCAGAGCTTGTGATCTAGAAGCTGTGATCAAGAAGAACTCAAACATTCTCTCAAGTTCTGTCTGTTAACACATCTGAAGCAATGGGTGATGAAACTCATATGGTTACTGCCTCCAAGGTTCCTATGCTGAAGCAAGGTGAGTATGAGATATGGAAGATGAGGATGAGGCAATACATCCGGATGATTGACTACAAGATGTGGGATGCTATTGTCAAGGGTACTAAAACTTCAGTGACTGTTGATGGCAAGGAAGTTGGAATCAAGGGAAAGGAAGCTGATGATCTCATGAAACTGGAGATAAAAGCTCATAGTATTCTCCTGATGGGATTACCCAATGAATTTCAGGTTGACTTTGAACCCATTGATACTGCTAAGGAGCTTATGGAAGCTATTGAAACAAGATTTGGTGGCAATGATGCCACTAAGAAGGCTAGGAAAAATGCTTTGAAGCATCAATTTGAGAACTTCACTGCTATCAGTGGAGAAAATCTTGATGGTACTTACAACAGACTCCAAAAGCTTGTAAGTCATTTAAAGCTTCTTGGATACATTGTCCCTCAAGAAGATACAAATCTCAAATTTATTAGAAGCCTGTCACCTGAATGGAGCATGCAAACTGTTGTGTGGAGAAACAAAGCTGATTTTGATACAATGAGCTTGGATGATCTATACAACAACTTGAAGGCTTATGAAACTGAGTTGAAGGGTGCATCAAATTCGTCTACTTCATCATCAGCAGCTCAAAATATTGCTTTTGTTTCTACCAAAGGCAATACTTCATTAGAGGGTCACTCTGCTGCTTATGGTGTCTCTACTGTTAGCACTAGTATCTCTGCTGCTAGTTCTAATAACTTGGACACTGCAAGTGATGCTGCTCTGTGTGCATTCTTGGCTGATCTCACCACAGCTACTCAAGTTCTAAACCAAGATGCTGATCATATTGATTCTGATGATCTGGAAGAAATTGATATGAAGTGGCAAATGGCTATGCTGACTTTAAGGGCAAGAAAGTTCTTGAAAAGAACTGGAAGGCAACTTAAGTATAATCCACAGGGAAACATGGGTTTTGACAAGTCAAAGATGGAGTGCTTCAACTGCAATAGGAAAGGACATTTTGCCAGAGAATGCAGAGCTCCCAAGAAGAATGTTGACACAATCAAGAAGGCTGCAGAAGAGTCAAAGCCAACTACTGCTTTGGTGTCTTGTGATGGTTTGGGAGATTATGACTGGAGTGACTTGGCACAAGAAGAACCAAACCATGGCCTGCTTGCAGTGACAACTACAGGGCATAACTTTGCTCTAATGGCTTATGCTTCTTCATCATCTGGCTCAGATTCTGAGGTATCACATGAATCTAATGAATCTTCTTGTTCTTTTAAATCATGTGCTGACACTATAGAAGAACTTAAGGTTAGGAATGAGAGTTTGCTAAAAGAAGTTGAGTTTCTGAGACTTGATAACATAGGTTATAAAGTAGGTATTGAAAATGTTGAAAGAAAACTTGACTATATGAAAGAATGTGAGATTGAGTATGTTGATAGGTTAAACATACAAGATGGAGAAATTGAAATTAAAAATGCTGAAATAGCAATGCTTAAAAGAAAGTTAGTTGAGGCTGAAAAAGCTAGAGATTTAGCTATTGAGGAAAAAGATAAGCACATCATTAGAGTTGATAAACAAAAGTATGCTACTTCTATTCTTAATGAACATGATAAAAACATAATTGAGTGTCAACTGATGAGAAAGTATAGTGGCATAGGATACAATGAGGTTCCACCTCCCATGAAAAGTGCACTTGCACCACCTGGGAAAGAACTGTCATTTGTAGATGTTGAAGGGCTTATAAAATCTGCAGGAGAATTTAGTAAGTCACTTAGTGTTATACCAGAGGTTGCAAAAATGAATTCTGATGCTCCAATCATTGAAGATTGGGTGTCAGATAGTGAAGATGAATTAGATGAGCCAACCACTAGGTCAACACAAAGTTCTAATGTGTCAAAGAGTGCTGATAGGCTAACACAGTGTGCTAAAAAGGAAGAGGTTCCTCAAGTTGTCAAGCCTAAAATTAATCAGGATAAGTTTCTAAAACCTGTGTTAGGTCATGCTTTGTCTAAAAAGGTTGTTGAGTACCAAGAGATACCTAGAGATCATATGAAAAGGTTCAATAACAAGCCTAGGGGAAACCAAAGAAACTTCAATGGCCTAGTCTCAAACAGATTAGGAAATGAGTTTTATCTTAAAAAGAAGGCATGTTATAATTGTGGTAGTTTTGAGCATCTTCAAGCAAATTGTGCTAACTATCAAAAACCAGTTTGGAACCAATATACAAGAGTGAATCATCAAAACTTTTCAAAAAGAGATCACTCACCTCCCAAAAGAAATATGGTTCCAAGGGCAGTGTTACTGAGATCTGGTGCTACTAGATCTATTGTGACTGCTCAACCAAAAAGGCCTTTTCAAAATAAAACAACTGGGTCTGCTGCTACTTCAAGAGTAAACTCTGCTGCTCAGGCAATTTACTCTACTGCTGTGCCTAAAAAGTTACCAAATACAGTTGTTGGAAATCATTTTTATGCTGTAAAGGCCTCAGCTTGTTGGAGTTGGAAACCAAAATCAAATGCTTTAACTCAAGTTTCCAACAACAACAGTGCATCAATGGATCTTACTAAATATAACTATGTTGATGCACAAGGCAGATCCAAGTCAGTAATGGCTTGGGTCAAAAAGAGAAACTAATTTCTCTACTTTATGTGCAGGGCAATCTACAAGACAAGCTAAAAGACCAAGGAATTGTGGATAGTGGATGCTCTGGACATATGACTGGTGACATATCCCAACTTGAAGATTTTGTGCCTATTGATGGTGGATGTGTTGCTTTTGGTAATGATCCTACAGGTGGAAAAATTGTTGGTATTGGTACTATAAAAACAGGAAATTTGAATTTTGAAAATGTGATGTTAGTTAAAGGACTTAAGTTTAATCTCTTTAGTGTTTCACAAATGTGTGACAAAAGGAATTTTGTTCTTTTTACTGACACTGAATGTCTTGTCCTTTCTTCTGACTTTAAGTTACCAGATGACAAGTATGTGGTACTCAAAGTTCCAAGAAATGACAACATATACAGTGATCATATAAAGAACATAGTTCCTAGAAGAGATGTAACTTGTCTTTTTGCTAAAGCCACCTTTGATGAATCCAAATTATGGCATAGGAGACTTGGACACTTAAATTTCAAAACCATGAATAAATTGGTAAAAAGTAATCTTGTAAGAGGATTACCTTCAAAGGTTTTTGAAAATGATGAAACCTGTGTTGCCTGTAAAAAGGGTAAACAACACAGAGTATCTTTTAAGTCCAAAGTTGTGAATACTATTGATAAGCCTTTGCATTTGCTTCATATGGATTTATTTGGACCTGTTTTTGTGAAAAGTCTGAATAAGAAGCAATTTTGTCTAGTTGTCACAGATGATTATAGTAGGTTTACTTGGGTATTCTTTCTAGCTACTAAAGATGAAACACCTGAAATTCTTAAGGAGTTCATAACTAGAATAGAAAACCTAATAAATCACAAGGTAAAGATAATAAGGTGTGACAATGGAACTGAGTTTAAGAATCATACAATGAATCAGTTCTGTGTGGGTAAGGGTATTTTAAGACAGTACAGTGTTGCTAGAACTCCTCAACAAAATGGTGTAGCTGAGAGGAGAAATAGAACATTGATTGAGGCTGCTAGGACTATGTTGTCAGATTCAAAATTACCTATACCTTTTTGGGCTGAAGCAGTGAACACTGCCTGCTTTGTGCAAAATAGGAGTAAGGTAGTTAAGCCTCATAATAAGACCCCTTATGAATTATTTCATGGTAAAAAGCCAATGATAGCATTCTTTAGACCATTTGGGTGTCCTATTACCATCTTAAATACCAAAGACCAATTAGGCAAGTTTGATGAAAAGGCTGATGAAGGTTACTTTGTTGGATACTCTGTTAATAGTAAAGCTTATAGAGTATACAATAAAAGAACTAGATTTGTGGAAGAAAACCTGCATATTGAGTTTGATGAGAATAAAACCAATAGTGCAGGAACTGGACTAGAATGGTTATTTGATATTGATATGCTAACCAAAACCATGAATTATGAGCCAGTGTTTGCAGGAATGGATACTAACTCTTTTGCAGGTAATCGATCAAATGACTCTGCTGCTAAGGAAGCTGATTCGCAAAAAGAGTTTGTGTTGATTGAAAAATTGAGGCTTGGAACAAATATTTCTCCTACACAGGAGGAAAGGAGTTCACAAGATGATGTTGTCCAAGATTCTCCAAAAGGAAGTGAGGAAGATCCAAAAGTTGATGAAGTGGTGGAAAAACCTATGGTAACAACTTCTAGCAGCAATTTTCATAACTCTACTGCTCATGAACACTCTGCTGCTGGACCTAGCAACACTAGTATTACACACAAGTTTCCAACTTCTGATTCACAGGGTATATCTCTTGCTGATTCAACATACCCTGATGATTCCACTACACCTGGTTTGACAGAAATCTATGCTGATACTGATGATGAGGCTCTTGATCCTAAAATCTTTGGAGCTGAAGCAGATGGCACCAATTTGGAATCTAGTATTCCAGTTAGTCCAACCAAAACTACAAGAGTTCACAAAGTTCACCCCAAAGAAAACATTTTGGGTGATCCATCATCAACTGTGCAAACTAGGAGGATGACTAAAGAGCAAAAAGATATCTTACACAAAGCTTTCTTTGCAAGATCTCTTCATCAAAGAAACAGTCATAAATATCTGCAAAACTGTCTATTTGCTTGTTTCCTATCACAAGTTGAACCCAAAAATGCCTATAAAGCATTACAAGATTCAAGCTGGGTAGAAGCCATGCAAGAAGAGCTTCTTCAATTCAGATTACAAGAAGTTTGGACCTTGGTGGATTTGCCTAATGGAAAAGGGCAATTGGTACTAAATGGGTTTTTAGGTGTAAAAGAGATGAAAGAGGAATTGTGATAAGATACAAAGCAAGGTTGGTTGCTCAAGGATACACACAACAAGAAGGTATTGATTATGATGAAGTGTATGCACCAGTGACAAGAATTGAGGCCATAAGATTGTTTTTGGCTTATGCTTCATACAAAGATTTTGTTGTATATCAAAGGAAGAAGTTTATGTGTCACAACCACCTGGTTTTGAAGATCCAGATTTTCCTGACAAAGTCTACAAGGTTAAGAAAGCACTATATGGATTGCATCAAGCTCCCTGAGCATGGTATGAAAAGTTATCAACTTATTTGCTGGATTGTGGATATGAGAAGGGTAAAATTGATAAAACCTTATTCATTAAGAAGAACAAAGGTGATATTTTGCTGGTTCAAGTTTATGTAGATGATATCATTTTTGGTTCTACAAGCAAAGCTATATGTGAGGAGTTTGAGAAGATCATGAAGAATAAATTTTCTATGAGTTCCATGGGTGAACTTACATTTTTCTTGGGATTGCAAGTGAAACAACTGCATGATGGTATATTCATCAGCCAAGATAAGTATGTGGCTGACATTTTAAAGAAATTTGGATTTGAAGATGCCAAGCCTGCAAAGACAACTCATGAGAAAGATAAGCCATTGATGAATGATGAGTATGGCAAAGAGGTGGATGTTCACTTGTACAGATCAATGATTGGTTCATTGATGTACCTTACAGCTTCAAGACCAGATATTATGTATGTTGTATGTGCTTGTGCAAGATATCAAGTCAATCCCAAAGAATCACATCTTAATGTTGTGAAGAGAATCTTTAGATACTTAAGGTATCAACCCAAATTGGGGCTTTGGTATCCTAAGGATTCACCATTTCATTTGGAAGCATACTCAGGCAGTGATTATGCTGGGGCTAGCTTGGATAGGAAATCCACAACATGAGGTTGTCAATTCCTGGGAAACAGATTGGTGTCATGGCAATGTAAGAAACAAACTGTGGTGGCAAACTCTTCAACAGAAGCAGAGTACGTGGCTGCTTCAAGTTGCTGTGGTCAAGTACTTTGGATGCAAAACCAATTGCTAGACTATGGGTACAATTTTATGAACACCAAAATTTTCATTGACAATAACAGTACATTGTGCATCATCAAAAATACTGTTTTTCATTCTAAAACAAAACATATTGAGATAAGACATAATTTTATCAGAGATTGCTATGAAAAGAAATCAATTCAAGTTGTTAAAATTCATACTGATCTAAATGTTGCTGAACTACTTACTAAACACTTTGATGTGGGTAGATTTCAGTTTTTAGTTGCAAGTATTGGTATGAGAAATCTTTGAAAAACTTATCTCATTGTGTTTTTGTAATGTTTTGTAAAAGTATTTTGCACTGTTATTGGTCTTAAAAGGTTGTTTCTACTGCTGATTATACTCTGCTGCTCATACTCTACTCTACTGCTAGAGTATGACTTAGCAGTATAGTGTTCTGTTTGTGTTTGTGTTTTGGACTAATCTTTTGCAGGGAAAGTTTAAGTGTTAATGATGTTCTTTAGAGCTAATGTACATTCAAAGATTGCACTGAAGTTAAAGAAAAACAGAGATACTTTATTAATTATTCAAAGGATGGTCATTACAAGCTATTCAAAAGACATCATCAAGCAAAAGAAGATTACTACAAGCTTTCAAAACATAAAAGGAAACATTCACACAACCCTAACACCTATTACATGGGACGTTTTCCTTTGGCCTTGGAGTCTCTCTTCTCTTGTTCTTGGGCAGCATTGGCAAGAGCATCTCTCAAGGATTGGGAATCTGGCATGGTTCTGTTTCTTCCCATGGACTGAGTTGCAACATCCCACACTCTTGGACAAACTAAGCCTATCACAACTCCATGTGATCCAGAAGGTCCTTCTGCTTGTGGAGATTGAGTATGAGGAGGAGGAACTTGTGCTTCTGGTTGTGGAGGAGGAGGAACTGGTGCTTCTGCTTGAGTCTTAGGAGGAGGAACTGATGCCTCTGGTTGTGAAGGTTCTGATTGCAAATACTCCAAATGTTTTCTCAAAGCTTTTACCAAAGCTTTTGGGATTTGTTGAGCCAATGAGGAGTTCATGTGTGGTCCTTGTGGTGGATGAGTTGGTTGTGGTGCTTGTGGTGCATGTAATGGATTTGGTGACTGGTAATCTCTATGAAAAGGAAGGTATTTTGCATTGATGTCATGCTTGAACTTCCGGGCTTGTTCCTTAGTTCTTCTACCACATTTGGGTGGTCAATATGGTGGTAGATATGGTGAAAAGGGTGGATGATTTGATTCTGAGTCTGAAGAGTCTGAAGAGATGTTGATTCTATCTCTGTTGTCAGACATTATTCTTAGTTTGGAAAAGATTGAAGATATTGATTAATTTTTGTGATGTTTTTGGAAGTGGTTAGGGTTTGCTTAAGAATATCAATTGGATTTGATCCCCTTTTATTGAGGATCAATTGGGAGTTATGGTAATTCATGAGGAGTTGGTGATTGGAATTCAATTTTTGGTAACTGCCTCTTATTGAAAAGATTTGGTTCGATTCTTGACTTTTTGTCCAAGAAAAGTCAACCTACTGCTTGGTTTCATAAGCAGTAGTCAACTCTGCTGCTAGTTGTATGACTCTGCTGCTGGGTGTCTGCTGCTACAACTTAAAGTCGAGGGACGGTTATGTAACTTCCACTAAGCAGTTTATAACCTAATTGAATCACGTTTTCTCTACACATTACCCACGAATTGCAGTTTAGAAACCAACCCACTCTCCATTATCATCCAAATTACAAATCCCCAAATTTTCAGAACCCTAAATCATGGATATCGATCGAACATGGGCAAAAAGTCATAACATTGTGGCAGAACTTGACACAGATGTTATACCTGCTGAATTCACAGAAATGGCAAACTTTCTTAATGCTACATCACTTAGGTATGCATTAAGTGTGAATCCTACCATCTATGCTGCTCACATCAAACAGTTTTGGCATACTGCCAAAGTCAAAACATTGAAGGGGGAACTCTGTGTGAGGGCTTTTGTTGATGATCAAAAAGTAATCGTTTCTGAAGCCACTATTAGAACAACCTTGCTCTTTGATGATGAAGAAGGAACAAAGTGTCTTGCAAGGAATGAACTTTTTGAAGGTTTGGCAGAACTGGGCTATCAGAAGAAAGACAATAGTTTAAAATTTCAAAAAGGTCTTTTCTCTACTCCATGGAAATTTTTAGCCCATACTTTATTACATTGTTTGATTCCTAAAACAACTGGGTGGAATGAGGTTAATGCAACCATAGCATCTGCTATGATTTGTTTAAGCACAAGAGACCCATTTAATTTTTCAAATATGATTTTTGAAGGCATTGTTTTGAGTGTTAAAGAAAAAGGAAAATCTTTGCTTTATCCAAGGTTTATCCAACTGTTTGTCAATGATCAAATTGAAACAACAAGATCCCATAGAGTTATTTATAAATCACCAATAATGGGATCTGTGTCTTTTAGTTTTTTGGTCAAGGTTAACAAAGAATTTTCTGGTGAAGTTACACCACTTATTCCTTATATGGTGGAACTTATTGAAAATGCTAAGGGTGAAGGATCAGGAACTCCCACTGATTCCCAACACACACCCACTTTTGAATCACCATCTTCACAACCATTAAAGACCTATAAACGTAGGAAAGCCTCAAAGAACACTAAGTTACCCCATACCAGTGTTAGGATGGATAATGTACCAGATGGGGCTGTCACAGGTGATGGAGGTGACATGTTGGTGAGGGCTAACACTACTGCTACTAGCTTAGCAGCAGAGCAGGATAGTGTTAACATAACTAAGACCTAATCCAAGGCAACATCTAATGTGAATGATTCTTATGAGTCAAACACAGGTGATGGATTCCCTAGCCACATGGACAACATAGGGGGCTCAGGTGATCAAACTAGGTTTGGTACTGAGTTTGTGTCCCAAGATTCACCTCTCAAGGAAGGTCACACATCCCGAAGTGAGGAGGACAGAATTGAACAAATTGAATTGATGGCACCACCTCTTGTACAAAATGTCATTGTCAATGATTCACCTCTCGGACCAGGTAACACAGGTCGAAGTGATGAGGCTAGTATGGAACAAATCAAAGTATTGATGGATAAATGTACCACTTTGGAAACCAAGTGTCAAAACTTGGAATCCAAAGTCCATGCTCTTGAAGGTCTCACAGCTGCTCAGGGAACCATGATCAATAAATTGAAGCAACAAATGGAGTCATTACAACAACAAGTTTCTTCTGCTAACACTGCTGCTGGTTTGGGAAAGGATGCTTCCAAACAGGGGAGGAATGGCACAGGTTCAGGGGAGGAAATTAGGGGTACTCAAAATGTTGCTGGGGTTGAAGTTCAAAATATTGCAAATGATGACTCTGCTGCTCTAATCTCTGCTGCTGAGACTACTGCTATAGAAGACTCTGCTGCTATTGCTTTAGAGACAAATGTTGATGCAGGTGTTATTGATGATGCTGGTTTAGATTCAGGGGAGGCTAAGGGTGATGATCATGTGGAAGGTAGTGATAATGCAGATATGTATGTGGTGGTGAATAAGGATAATCAAGAAGTTGTGATGGAAAAGATTGCTAAGACTGTTGCTCCAGAGTCTGCTGCTAAAGAGACTACTGCTGATGAAACTATTAGTAGCTCTGCTGCATGATCAGGTGAGAACTCTGTTTCAAATGCTTTGCTAATGCTTCAAGAAAAGTCTCCAACTGAACATACATCACAACCACCTCAACCAGAACCAATTAAATTTGCACCATCTCAACCAACATCCCTTTCACAACCAATCCATGTGTCACTATTACCCACAAAAGGAGTGATGATTAGAGAACCTTCACAAACAATTCCAAAGGCAAAACCAGTTGCTTCAAGTACTGATAAAGGAAAAGAAAAGATAGTTGAAGAAGCTGTTTCTGGTTCTAGTGATGAAGAAGAAGAATATAAGAAATTGCCTAAGGAATATTGGCCTATAGAGAAGCTTGTGGAGGCTGATAGAGTTTTGGCTATACAGGTTGCTATGGATGACATTGAAATAGAAGGTGAAGATGTTGATGCTGAAAAAGCTAGGCTGCTAGCAGAACATGAAGTTCTTGCAGCTTTGAAATCCAGAAGAAGTGAAGAGAGTGAGCCAAAGTCAAAGAATGATGTATATGACTATGAGCCTACACCTGAAGAAGTTGATTATTTGGTAAGGAAAAATCTTGAGGTCAAGAAGAAAGCCTTAGAAGTTCATGCTGATGTTACTTTAACCACAGAGCAAAAGACTGCACAGTTGCATGATTTCATTAGAATGATTAATGATCAAGCTTTTGACTATGTGTCAAATGTAATCAAAGGCAAGCAAAAGAGAAAAAGAAGGCCTACAGAAGCTCAGATCATTTCACAAATGAAACAGTATTTGTGTGCTCAGTGTGGATGGAAAATGAGCCAATTCAGAGGAATGGGACATGATGCATTTAGGCTTCATTATTATTCTGGATATAAGAGAAACAAAATGTTCATTGAAATGGGTTAAAAGGAAGAGGCTGAATGGAAGAAAAATTTTGATAAGCATATGGCAGCTAGTAAAGAAAGAGCCAAGAAATCAAGAATTGAAGGATCCAAGACTGCTGAATTACCTGAATCACTTCAAAAGACCTCTGATAAGACTGATGATAGATTTTTGGTGGTTGAACCAGATGATATGTTTGTTGAGCCACTTCAAGCTAGACATCCAATTGCTGATTGGGAAATTGCACAGGATGATTTTGGTGAGGCTTGGAAAATTATCAGAGTTGGAGGTGATGTTGAAGTTTACAGGGATTTTGAAGATCTTGTAAGATCTTGTGATAGAACAGATCTGAACACTCTATGGGGTTTGACACAAGTTAAGTTTAAATTTGAAGATCCAGTAAGTGTGAAAGCTATGGAGTTATGGGTACATTTCCAAAGATTGTATAATCCAGACCCAAGTGACAGATACTGGAGGTTTGAAGCAGATAATATGTCTACATTATGGAAGCATTATAGCTCAAGTGATGTTCATCATATATCTACTCAGGCTGGAGTTGATGTTTTCATGCTTACAGAAAAGGAGTATCCATTGAGAGCTGGAGTTCTTACTGTAATGATTGCTTCTAAGCTTAGATGTGAAGAAGTAACTCCTCATCTTCAAGACTTACTTGACAGAATAGTGCAGCAGAATTCTAGAGAGAGTGAGAAGCTGAGAAGAAGATAGAGTGTTTGGAAGCATCCTCCTGGTGTTTGTTTGAGCTTGTAAGAAACTTGCATATTTTCAGGGAAAATATCAAGTTTAGGGGAGGATTGTTGGGTTTTGAAGTAACTTTACTTCTGGGTGCTACACTGCTGCTAGTTAGCCAAGTCTACTGCTAGTGTAAAATCTCTACTGCCAGACAAGACTACTGCTGAGACTCTACTGCTGGAAGAATACTGCTGAGACTCTACTGCTTATGTGATAAGTTTATGTACGAATGTTTGTATTTATACTATAGATATTATGTAATATTCTATAATGTTAGAAGATCATAGTCTTGGGTAGGAAGTCGTTTGTAAGCCTGTAGGGTTCCTTGGTGTATAAAAGGAGATCCTAGGGTTAGACTAGAGTACGAATTATTCTAGCATTGTATTCACTTCAAGGTTGCAAAACCCTAGCACTATTCAGGGTGCTCGTATTCAATATATTGAAGTTTTTAAGTGGTGATATAATTGTGCTTGTGTTCCTCTTAAGTTAATCAATAAATTCCGCGTATTCATTAAGTTTGTTACAAGTCAGCTTCTATACATTATTGTCTTGTTTATCTAAGATAGTAATACTAGATCAATTGCTTAACTGGGATCAAAAGATTCGGATCATGCGGGAGACTACGTAGATAAAAAGAGCACTAGCGGTATTTGCACGTTTATGGGATGTTGTCTAACATCTTGGTTTTCGAAGAAGCAAACCGCTCTTGCTATTTCTACCACCAAAGCCGAATATGTAAGCGCTGGAAAGGCATGTCAACAAGCACTATGGATGAAACGCTCTCATAGACTATGGCGTTAGGTTAGAAAATATCCCTATTATGTGCGATAACAAAGGTGCTATAGATTTAAGTAAAATTCCCGTTCAACACTCTAGGACTAAACATATAGAGATACGTCACCACTTTCTTCGCAATAATGTACAAAAAGGAAATATAACTATAGAAAAGGTAGCTTCGAAAGATAACATTTCGGATATATTCACTAAGCCCCTAAAGCGTGAACTATTTAACCACTTGCGTTTAGGATTAGGAATGATGGAACAAATTGACTAAATATTATTGCATTACTTATTTATTCCATAAAATTTATTTTCCTTTTCCTCTCATCGCATCTGAGTCTAGGATTCTATTTCGCACAAAATAAAGGATTGGGAAATAACTTTCTATTACACAAACACTTCTATAAAACCCAATCTATTTTATTTCAAACAATTCACACATCTAGGAAACACTTGAAAACCATTTTTCTTGCATTGTTGAATAATGCTAAAAACATTTTCAAAAATCATGCATGAGATCTCACATGAATTGTCAAAATATATAATCTAATATATACCATTGACATTCATGAATTGAGCAAAAAACAAATCAAGGAGAACTTGGATTGCTTCTTAGGATAACTTTACCTTTGCATTAGCAGTCGAAGCAATCACATCTCCACATTTGTTGCATACAAGCACACACTAGGACAATATCATAAATGATATTGTCACATTTGTTCCATCACTAGTTGCTCTTGCTTTAAGATAGCTCTACTAGGAAGATTAACTTGTTTACTTATTGTTTCTCTTAAGTGTTTTTGTATGCATGCTTAGCTATTAGTATATTACATAACTAAATTGCCACAAAGAGTTGAGCTTGCTTGAAACCAGCCTAAAAACATAACCCTTTCTACAAATTTCTGCCAAAAATCTTATTATGGTAAACTGGACATTACCAGATGGGCGGCCCCCTTAAATCATAAGACGGCCCCTTAATTATTAAGGGGACCGGCCTCCAATTAAGGGGACCGGCCATCTGATGGTCGAGTTTACAAAATCTTTTACTGCTTTTTAGCCCATTTTACCCTACATTATCCNTAGCTATTAGTATATTACATAACTAAATTGCCACAAAGAGTTGAGCTTGCTTGAAACCAGCCTAAAAACATAACCCTTTCTACAAATTTCTGCCAAAAATCTTATTATGGTAAACTGGACATTACCAGATGGGCGGCCCCCTTAAATCATAAGACGGCCCCTTAATTATTAAGGGGACCGGCCTCCAATTAAGGGGACCGGCCATCTGATGGTCGAGTTTACAAAATCTTTTACTGCTTTTTAGCCCATTTTACCCTACATTATCCAAAATTCACAAACATATTTTTTCCTAATCCTTCTAACAAACATTAACCATCCCTAATCACATAAATCTCACACTATAAATACCCCATTCCTCAAACTCTCCATTCATCACATCATGGGTTCTCCAAGCAAACCAAAACCAAAAGCCTCAAGACTAGCAAGGATGACCGAAAAACCCGTTTGGCAAAGAAAAAGCCCTCGAAACAAATCCATCACAACAAATGAAGTTGGTAATCAATCAACACCTCCAATCACTTACTTCCCAAACTGTTAGGAATACGTTTTTTGTATATATAGAAGACTCGGTCACCCCGAGTATAGCTTAGCATTATGTAGCTTGTAGTATTTATCCTATTAGTTAATTCATAGATTAGTTTAAGTAACACCATGGAGGACGGACGAGTCTTTACCCACTGTATACCCGATCCACAGCCCGCAGGAGGGCGTTTATGTTGTAACTATAAATACCCCTTCCCTAGCAAGGAAGGGGCTGGACCTTTCAAGCTAATATATTCCAAGTTCTTTCACTTTCTCTCTCTATAAAAAGGCTCCCATCTCTTTCTCTCTCTAACTAAACCAACGAATCAAACCAAGTGTATTATTGTGACAACTCGAAAATTCAAGTCATTTTCCAAACTTTTCAAATTTACTATTCACAAGTTACTATTCATCATTTACTATTCACCGATCACTATTCATCATTTCACTATTCATCATTTTCGGAGTCAGTTTGAAACTTTGAGAAGCATTCAAAAATTTTACGATTCACATGACACTATTCATGATCCTCATTCATCTTTTTGTAAACCTAGTTTACAGGTATTCAAATTCGCGTAACCGGTTAGGTTTAGCTGCGAAATCATGCATCATCAGTAAGGACACATCATATAAGACTAGAGTAGTCTACATATCATCAGTAACATCATCAGTATGTTAGGTCATGCACGGGTTTGTGTGATTTTCATTAACGTATGTTTAAATATTTAATTAATGTTACCACTCCGTTTTACTACTAACATATACCCGATACTCCCGTCTACGATCCTAATATATTTTCATACTCGTTATAATGATATAAAATTTATATTATTAATTTACCTAGTGTTTTGAGACCTGTTGCTATATTTTCTGGTATACGCTAAAAATTTCGTCGAATCACGATATCTCAACATGACAACTATTTTAACACCCGATTCTTATCGCGAATGTAGTATTATAATTTTTACAACGTCGTCACATTTTATTTGGTACGGTTAAATTTTATTTCTAGCAAACTCGGTACCCGGTATCCCCTAAAACTACTAATATCTAACATAATCTACTAAATATCTTACAAGATCTCCATTTTTTTCTTCACTTCCCATCCCATTGCCGCCCCCACCCTCCATCCCCTTTCTTACACAATCTTGAAAATGTTACCTACTTCATTAATTATATGTTTTCTTGTCTTGAAAATAATACATATCTATACTTAGATATTATTTTACTTCACATATACATGTACTTCACAAACTACTAGCAAAACTTTTCTTCTCTTTCTCTCCTTCATTTGGATCGGCCAAGACAAGAGCACAAGGAAAATCCATCAACTTTTGAAGTTCAAGTGATTTTACAACCCTAGTATACTTCTATTTTTGGTTTTGAAATAAAAACCAAGAAGTAATTAAGTACCTAGTTACCTTAAAACTCTTCATATCACAAGTAAGTGTTCTAAACATTTTTCCTAATCTTACATACTATTACTTGATCTATTTTTATGCTCTAGAAATAAAACATGCAAATATACTTAAGTTGTCATACCACTTTTCAAGTATTTTTACTTATTATGAGTTTATAATTATCATATGATCATTCTCTTGAATCCTACTAATTTTGGTAAAAACTATGACCCCATGACACCCTAAGAAGGTGTATGGTAGATTAAGGGATGTTTTGAAGTTGATTGGAGTACATTTAGACAAGCAGTTAACTAGAAAAATCTATTTTTGACACTATATAAAAAGTTGCTGTCCATTTTTTTAAAACCTGTAAATTTCAGTGGGTCGCGGGTAACTTTGGACTAAAGATTCAGAAAATACACTCAAAAACGAAACCGTGGCCGCTTGAATGGGTAAAAACGATCTTATAACGAAAATGATATGATAAAAACAAGTTTAACGACGAAAAGTATTTTCTGAAAATATTACAAGCTGTCTCGCGACTTTCTATGGTTAAAACGAGGTGTTAAACTTAAACGAGACAGTCCAATATACCTAAAACTCACTAGTTCACTGTAACACGAGACCGAGGATATAAAGAACATAAGAAACGGACTTATAACGACCGAGATACAAGCTTTTAAAAACCCAACGTACACTACACTTTCTCATCGCCACTTTTCTCATTGATAGACTCGTTTTTGAAAAATTAACATCTGTGATAAAGGTTAGTTCACCCAGTCTAGTTTTCAAAACATCTAACCGTTCGTCAAACGGATTAATAACGAATAACATATGGCCTTCCAAAATTTCCCGAAAACTGCCTAGAAGCTGCTGAAACAGCCCAAACACCCTACTTCATGGCTATTTTTCTTTATGATCGAGACCCGTATGGACAAACTTCAATTCTATGATTTTTTAAATAATGTTACCAGCTTCCAAAAACCACCGAGTTTCTTTGCTAACTCTTAATATTCCCCATTTCGTGACAAGTTTTGCGAGGCCATTTGGTCATATTTTCAAAGTTATGAAAAATGTTATTTTACGACAAAATCACTATATTTGCCGATAAAACACCAAACATGGATCGTGGAGTACCGTTTCAACATATTTTCATGAAAAGTATTTTATAACTTAACGAGACGTCAAAAATGTATTTTTCGACGATAAACGTTATTTTCAAAAATCAACGAGTGGTATCGATAACATACGTATTTGCATACATAACATTATATCATTGCTTACAATAGATCATATCATTCATAATGGGTCGCGGTTAGAGACCGAGCCTCATCCCATCGCATTCACTATTATCATTGTTGCTATCATACCAGGTGAGATTTCATAGCCCCGTTTATATTTTATTATTTGTTTTCAAAATCCTGCGGGGGAGAATACATTGCACTATTTTCCGTACGGGCCTAAGTATCAAATGCAAGTACAATGCTTAAGTTACCGCATTGCCTTGTTAAAGTCTCCTATTATCATGAACCGTTAATTATTCATAAGCGAGAGTGAGTGGATAGATCTATTGCGGATGACGCCTCCATCCGCGTTGGTTATACCAACAGTCAAACGGATGCATTTCATTTTTATCATATTAGAGTGTCTAGCAAAACACTCTGGAGGGACATTTCATTCAGTTAGCTTCGGGGTCATGAGCTTAAGGGCTATTGTACTATTTTTCATGTGACTTTTGTCATACACTTTATACTTGAGGTTATAGTATAACATTTCATTTTTATAAACCTATGGATCTCACCAACATTATTGTTGACCGTTTTAGCAATGTATTTTCAGGTAATTAAAGTAGCTCATGTTGGCATGAATTTGGACCTACTTGGAGTCACAGAGTCAACGCGTCTCACTTTTTATTTCATGCACTTATGTAACGTTTGATCTTGTATGAACTTGTTTTTCATAAACCTGCAACACCTTTTGTGACCTTGTTTTGTAAACTCTGAATGTTTTTAATGATCAAACTATTTATTTTCTAAACGACACTTTAGGTCGTTCAATATAACTGTAACTGTGATGCTATGGCAGTCACCCCCGGGTATTTCATTCTGCTGCCAAACAAGTATTTTGGGGGTGTGACAATTATGATGTTCGTGACTTAATGTTTATCTTACACAAACTACACTCCAAACCCACAAGGACATTCCTTTAATCCACTTTACAAACCATACAACTTTGGCCAAACATCCTCTTTCATTCCAAGATACACATCTCAACCTCAAGCCAACTACAATGATCCATATCATTTCGGCCAACCATCAAATTACAACTCCAACAACCTCACCTCCAACTACACGACACCTCTTCATCCATACCAAACAAATGACTCACTTCACATTGCCACGGAAAAGCAAAAATTCCGTGAAGAAATCAACCAAATCCATGACCTTGGTGATCTCCTTGCTATGCATCTTACACAACGCAACAAAGGGCAACCTCCATCATCACCTTATGCTAATTGCTTACGCCACTCTCTCAACTTGGATCAAGTTACAAACCACACCCACTATTGCCCTTGTTACATCTTTGTTCAAAGACAAATCCTCTACTTGAGTGAAGATATCTCTTGGATTGAATATCTTCTAACTCGACCTCATCCAACATCTCCATTAACACGATACAACATCGTGAGATCCACCTCTTCCGCTCCATACCCAACTCCATACCATTCACCATCAAACAACTAAGCTTTAAGCTTATGTTCCTTAACAAAATAAACCTTTTCAACCATGTGTTGCAAGCAAGTCCAAGAGCTCTCTTTGGAAATTTAGGACTATTTTGTTTCTTTTAGTTTATTACCTTATAATCAATATGCTTCTAGCATATTGAATGTTGTAATGATGCTCATTTTAATGATCATCTTATATGATTGAATGTAGTAGCCATTCGTGTTTATTTTATTCTTGCTTTGCATATATA